>VYZP01080277.1:0-24701 GCA_013400635.1 Hypocryptadius cinnamomeus | reverse complement strand
GGAAGAGACAGTGGTGGGAACAGGCAGGTTGGTGTGGAATGAAAGGTGGAACAATTTGCCTTGCGAGGAGTTGAGCCAGGCAAGGGGATTGCAAAACCATCACCTCCGCAGGGACAGCAGGAGAGTCAGAGGCTGCATCCAGGGAGAGCTGCTAAAGAGGGATAATGAGCATTAATGTTCTTAAGGACTTCTCAGAACCATTAAAATAATATGTTGTGACACTGAAAGTGTTTATATGTCAATAATTACTTTTCAATAATTATTCAGTAATAGTGACGTTGACTTCTCACACTTATTATTGGTAATGTAATGCTGGGTCTTTTTTTTTCTTTCTCTCTCTCTTTTCTTCTCTTTTTTTTTTTTTTTTTTTCTTTTACCAGATCCCTTTACTGCACTCTTTTCATATATAGGACCACTGCACTTGGGGGTACAAAGGCATTTCCCTGCCTGGGCAGTTGAGTGCCTACCACAGGGCTGAGGGGTGTGTAGGAGCTGAGTTGGAGACACTTGGATTATCTTTATAGGTCTCCCAGCACAGCAGAGACTTCTATTAGTTTTTTCTGAGATGGAACTAGTTTGAAAAAGGTGATGTCCAGGAAAAGCAAGTATTATCTTCAACTATTATCTCTTAGCTGGATCCAAAGTGTACTCGACAATGAGCCTGATTTTTTGGAAACCATTAACACGTTAAAATTCAGCATTAGCTTTGAAATGCACGCAAGCAGACTTAACTTCATCATATTTGGAAACCCAAACACATGATGGGGAAGTTCTCTGTGTTTTTTAATGTCACTAACCTAAATGTAACTACTGAGTTGCAGCAAGGCTATGCTAGCAGATACACATAATTTGGTTAGTGTTAATTGTTCTGTATCTCCACATCCATATGAGGTACCTGGTCGTGGTATGGACATCTGTCTTCCACTCCTGATAACACATAAGTTACTGGTGCGACAACCACTGGATTCTGGATCCTGCCCATACCTGAGGAAGACTTCTGGTTGCCTGAGGCTTTTCAAAAGAATGGCCCTGTGGTAGTGACACTGCATCTGCAGGGACTGAGTTTGGGACTTCACCTTAAAAGCTTCATTCATTTTGGCTGTTCCATTATGAAAAAAACAGCCAGGTCCATGCAATGGAAGACATTAGTAGAATTTTATATTGCCACAATTTAACATTATGGAAAGACAGCATTACAGTGCTAGAATAGCTTGTAGGAGCAGGAAATTTTGCAGTTTTATTTGGGACTGGCAAAGTGAAAAAATGTAAGAACGGCTACAGAACCCTATACCTTGTTTCCAGCTCTTCAGTGACCTTTTGCAAGCATTCACCTTGTCTCATTTGCACAGCAGAATTTCAGTTGTCAGAAGGCTGTGGCCCATAATAAAGATGCTGAAGGATAAAAAACCAGTAAAACTAATATAGTGCCTAAAAGTAGCTTGTTATGATTTTTTTTCAGATTTATACCTGAAATTGCACAGAGGCTGTTTAGAATGATTTGACGGTTGAGGTTTTATTACATGGTTTTAGGATATTCTTGAGAGATGAAAATGGGGAGGACAGAGACAGCCTGAGACTGTGTTCTTACCTTTCCTGTGTTGTTTTCTTATGTGCACTGCGTGGGAGAGTTTACAAGACAAGTTATGTGTTCCCCATGTAAAGCTGTTTCTTATTTTTCTTAAAAGCATTCAGGGAATCCTTAAGGATTAATGGTTTTGGGGTTTCTTAAATGGATTTTAGTTTTGCCAGCCTAATTACTTAGGCAGTGGCAAGGACCCTGCAATGTTTTTGGCTAAGTGGAGGACCACGTGAACAAGTGGAGAAGGAACTTGGGAACTGAAAACGGATATACCATTGCCTAGCTCCAGATGCAGTTTATAACATATGAGAATAATCAAGGCCTGAAAGTGCAAAAGCTTAAAATTTGAGAGCCAAATAAAATCTGTTGTAGTGGATCAGGCTAAAATGTACTTAGAGCAGCCTGCATTAGAATTGGTTTATTTTTCATCAGAGCACGAATTGCAAAGGATTGTCAGCAATAAATTTGGACTTTAGTTTGGTAGAAGACATCTTCTGCAACTTGTGAATTGAAATAAAATTCATTAATATGCCATGATTCAAGATTTCTGTAAAGGTTAAGAAAAATATGAGTATTCATAAATAAAATATTATTAATCATGTGTTTATTCCAGTCTTAAGCCACGTTAGCAATTATATTTTCACATCATTGTTTAGTAATTGCAAGTATACAAAAAAATATTGACAGAAGACTGTTACCTAAGTAAAAACAGAGAGCCTTTAACTTGGGAAAGACCCGAAGAAAATCTATTTAACTGTTGAATATATAAATAATCCCATTAATATTGGAAAGATAAATCAAGTTATTCTTTTTAGATTCTGTTATGACTTAGCAGTAAAATTATGATGCTAAGCACTGCAGATACATTGTTAGTACAATGCAAGTCATGACTTGAAGGCCAGGGAATTCTCTAAAACAGCTTGTTATTTGGGCAGTAAGTTTGTTGCCATTGAAGGTAGTGGTTTTTTTGGTGTAGATTTGTCGTCTTTGCTTTTACAGGCAGTGGGGTTTCTAGACAAGAACTGCTCTACTGAAGAGCCATAGGAAACCTAGAACTGTATAAATAAACAAGGAAAATGCATCAGGTTTTATGAGCACAATACAAAAAGGCACTGGTGTATATGTCAAGCTAGCAGGTACACCCAAAAACTCAGCCAAATGAGTTATTTCTGAAAAAAAATAACAAAACAGTGGGCAAGTTATCCCTGAGTTTGGTTGGGACTGCTTATTTTAACTTGGTGTTGCCTTCCCCTGCCGTGTTTCTGCAGCACAGTTAGAGAGCATTGCCTACCTGAGTTCAATGAGTAGAGAAGAGATATTTGGGTGCATTCTTGTGTTGCGGTCTCACCTGCAAGTAAATAAAATAGAAGCTAGTTTTGTTTGCGATATTAGCAGAGGTTTCCTCCAGTGAGCATGAAATTAGTTGCCTCTTTTTCTGCACTGACATCTCTCACACTGTAAGAGGTGTGCCTCTGTTTCACTGGTGAATGTGAGAAGAAACTCAGAATTTCCCAGATTCAGCTTGACCTTTATAACAAATTTCAAATTAGTCCTCCCCCCTGCATTCATCAGAGTTCTGCATGTCCTGGTTTTAATTTTTTTTTAAATTATTCTTTTAAAGAATACAGTGAGATCGTAAATTATAGACCCAGAAGTGATGATTATCCCAACAGAGAAACCAGTTGTGGGCTGTTTCATCAGTTCCTGGACAATGATGACAGAGGAGTGGGAAAAGTACGTTCTGATTCAGCTGTTTATACCCACATGTAGTTACTCGTTTCTAAGTGATGTTCATTTCCTTGACTAAGAATTGCAAAACTGCGAACAACATGGTGAAAGAGGCAGAATATTTGAAAGCACTTTATTTCAGAGTGGAAATAAATAGGACATATGGAGAGCTAAAACTTTATGGTACTGTGAGCCGTTTGTCTTGATTATCCCCAGGTCTGCAATTGAAAGAGAAAGAAAAGTGGAACAAAACCACCACAGAAGCAACTATTCTTCATGTTTCTTAAAAGGCTAGGTTTTGCACCTAGGAACTTCTCCATTGCCTTAATTATTAATTTTAGTTTTTACAATGACAGCAGAGTCTTTTGATGACAGTGAAGAATCACCATATGAACACAACTGTGTATTGATATTATACACCTTTTATGGTCTTCAATTTAGCAAATTGGAAGAAAAATTCTTACTGTATGTCTTCTGTGCTAAGGGGAGCTCTTTGAAATTTGCTTGAAGCACAGACATGTGGCCTCATATTGTACAGTTTTATAAGTATTTTACCCTAAGTATCTGATAGCAGGAAAGTGGTTTTTACTTGTGGTCTCATGGGATAAGCTGTGTTCTAGCAGCACGTACCTTCAGAGACCAGCTCTGTAGATTCTTAGGAGTGGTGACACATGCTGCTTGTCATCTGTATTCTTTACCTGAAAAGTTATTTGTGAATTTCAGGTTTCTCCATCCTACCTTACCTCTGCTGTACAATTTCCCTGGCAGATTGACTCAAAATTTTGTACTAAAAATTGGAGAGGATGTGGAGGGACTGCTAATGTAGAGAACCATGATGTGAAAGATTGCTAGTCTGCTCAGTGGAATCTTGTTGATAAGTGTCTGGTAGTTGATACTGAGAAGGTGGTCACAGAAAAAAGGGATTAGGCTGACAAGGGAAGGCTGAACTGCCTCCCTCTTTAATCGGTGGAGGAGAGAGGTGCTTCTCAAGAAGATAGCTCAAAGTAGCCAAATGAATCCTTTCTCCCTACATCAAGGGCAATATCAGTGGAGGAAAACAGCAAGATTAGGTGAGTGAAGTACAGTGGGCTGGAGAGGTGGATGGGGAGGTTCATGTGTATTGCATGGAGATGACTTGGTGGGGACTTGGAAAGGTTAACTTGATCTCAGTAGCTAATGGAAGGCAGTTCTTCCCAAATGTGCAGATGTTCTTTCCTGCTCATGTCGTGGAGTATCAGCCCTCTCAAATGGCTGATGAGAGATAATGACAATTAAAAGCTGTGAACAGGCCCCTGATAAATTACATCTGTATCAAGGTTTACAAAGTTCTTGGTAGTACAGAATGGATTGTTATGGTTACCTAGACATAACACAGGCCAGGAAGTGCCCTACCCACATCTGCAGAGGAATTGTACTCTTTTGCAGCAGAAGTGAATATAGAGTGAGAATTCTCACAAGTGAGAACTCTGTAACCTGTGATTTGATGCAATGAGTTTATTCTAGAAAAACATCCAATACTGGTTTGAATTTCACTGGGTAAATCTTCCTTATTGTCAGCTAGGTGTTGGGTTTTTTAATTTGAATCCAGAATGTTTCCAATTCCCATCCATTAGATAATGTTATCCCTCTGTTTATTTCAATCTAAGGGCCTTTATGTATGTTTATAATCCACAGTGAATGATCATTAATTTCCTCTTTGAAAAGTTAAGAGCTTTTGTGGCTGTTGTGGTGTTTGTGTACTGTGGAGAAGACTCCTTTTTTTTAATGGGTAAAAATTATGAAGAGTTATTTTCCAATTTCTAATTTGCTGTGATAGCCAAAGGCTTAAGAAGACAAGTCAAGCACTGCATTAACTCTTGGAAAGAAAATGAACAGAGCATGTCTATCTGGTTTAGCATTAGATTTTGGCAGAGAGGCAGCATTCTCAGTAGTGAACCAATTATTATGGATAATAATGTTTTAGCTTGCATAGATTGTTTTTCTAGAGTGTTCCCAGCATTAGCTGGGAACTATCATTGGCATGATAGTCATTAATCCATTGGTAAACTGAGTCTTGAGCTTTCTGTTCTGATCTTTATTTTTTATTTGCCTACTTGAATGGATTTTTAATGTGATAACAGCCAGATTGTTTTTGATAGCCTGATGTCATGGCTGATTGAAGTGTTCTGTTTCTTCCGTTAGCTCTTTCCTGCTCATCACTGCCAGTATTACTGTGAGTAGCTTCCCTCCTCCACTTTTACAAGTTGTGTGGATTGGGGGACAGTAGTGTTCAGGGGGTTTGGTTCTTTTCTCACAGAGTTAGCTTTAAATTTTATTCTTGCCATGTTCATATTTCTGCCATTAAATTGTGAGACTGTGGTGTGGCTTTCCTTGCTGTGCTGAAAATACTCAAACTTTATTTTCTCTTAATCCTTATCACCTGTCCTCTCCCATGTTCTCAATGAGGAAGGCATTGGTGTTGTTGAACTTACACTCTGGTGCATAAGAATTTGCAGCCTGTGAGTCTGGGGGAGCAGTCTGGAGATGTGCTGGGAGTGCAAGCCCAGTGAAACCCCACATGCTGTGCCAGCTCTTAGGCAGCTGCCCTTCCCTTGGCAGTCTGGTACACTGGGGCACACAGTGTACCAAAATGTTCTTCAGTTGTGCAGTTTCAGGTCAGAGATGCTCCTCTCCAGCTGGGGAGGTTCTGGGAGAGTCGAGGGATCATGATCTAGAGAGCTCATGGGTGCACACATACATGCTGTAGTTTTTAACAAGAGATTAAGGCAATGCCTTACTGATAATTAAGGGACAGGTATAAGGGGCTAGCTCTTTGGAATCAAAATGTAATTTTATCTATTTCTTAACACTGAGCTTTCCTTGTAGTAGCTGAGTTTTAACTAACCTTCCTTGTCTGTTACCATGGGACTTTGTCCTTAAGGAACTTAACTCCTCCTAACTTCTCTCTCCTGCCCAGTCTGCACATTCTGATCCATCTTTGCAGCTTCTTGTCCCGCCAGGTTGCCATGGGCTGTTTGGAGTTGCTGCTGACAAGAATGTGAGCACCCTCAGTATCAAGCCCTGTTGTGGCAGCACTCCCATCTCATTCCACTCACCTTGGCTCCCACTCAAGAGCCAGGGTGACCCCGATGGTTTCATTTCACTGCATTGCAGGATTCGAGCAGCGCTGAAGCTCGCTGACGCTGGTGTTTGATTTTGCAAGTTGCTGAGCACCTCGTGCAAGTGTTTTCAATTACTCCAGTGGCAGTGGGAGATGAGGATAAAAATGGTGCTGAGCAGCTCCAGCAAGTGGCTGCTATGTCACCCCTGCAAACAGATCGGGCTCTATCACTGTGAAGTTTATTACCTAGAGGAGAAGGAAGAGCTTAACTTGGGGATTGAGGGAAAGTTAACTTTTGGGGCTAATTGTCACAGTTTTTTTACTGCAAATACACATTTCTCAATGGCAGTTTGTTTTTTCATTTTTGGGGTTTTTTTAATTTTTTGGAGCTTTACAATAATTTGCAGCAAAAGCAAATAAAAATATTGCATCTATTTAGTCTTTTGACACCGCTAGCATAAAAAATGCTTCGGCTCAGGAGTATGTTCAGCAATATCCATCCTAATTTCTGATAAATCTGAAAATCTTAGCTAGGGTTGCCAGAGTCAATTGTTTGACAGCTTTGCAATAAGTATTCAACAACTTTTGAAAAGTGACTGGGTCTGTTTGTTTTTAAGGGAGAAATAGAGCTTTCAGACAAATACCAAAATTACTCTAGTTTTTTGGGGGGGTTTTTTTTGCATTTTAGTTAATAACTTTTATTACTCTTATTTTCATATTTGCCATTAAAATTAATATTTTTATTCAATTCAAATTTAGCATTTTAAAATTCAGGCCTTTATAAGCCTCCTATTTTTAAAAAGGTATGGAGCCTGCATATAGGATTTTCTTGCTCTTTCCTCTCAATTAATGCAGCACAATAAACATGAGTTGCCCAGGGGGTGGAGAAGTGTTTTAAGTGTTTCAGTTGGTTATATTTGAGAGTTTACATGCAATTCACATAGGAAAATGCTATACAAGGGCTATTTAAGAATTCTTCCCTTCAAGAGAAAGCAGTCTGCAGCAAGGGGCAAGCTTACCTGACCATCCAAAAAAATCCTAGTAGCCTTAAAAGTTATTGAGTAAAATTTGTTACAAAGCACTGTTCCTATATTGTTTAGTCCTGCTGAGAGTTTATTATAAAGAATTGACAGTTCAAGTATAAATTGGCTTCCATAAATGAAAAAATATTTTATAAAATTAGTTTGGATAGGAAAAGGACACTAGCATTGAAGGAAAAAGATAATGATTAAGGGGAGGCAGATCATCAGACAACTTTTGCATTTGCAGGTGTTAAAAAAAGAATTATTCTTCTTCCTTCAAAAAGTTTCTTTGTCCCCCTCCACTGTGAAAGACTGGTTAGAACTGTCTTTCAGGGTTTCTAGGAAGTCAGATCCAGGAAAAATTGTGTAATATTTGTTTTCATTGTATTTCATAATTTCTATATAAAATAGGTTTTGGAAATCCATTATGAACCATGACTTGAGGTCTACCTTGATCCTATTAATAAAACAGCTTTTAGAATTTGTTTGATTGATAAATAGAGAAATGAAGGGGAAAATTATTTTAAGGAGCTGGCCTTAGAAACAGCTCTTGAAACATTTTTGAGGATTAAATTATTTGAAGATTAAAAACTCTTGTTTAAAGATTTGCAAGAAGCAAAGTGTTTTGTGTCAGCGCATTATACTGAAAGTCTTTAAGCTTTTTTTACAGATGTTGACTGATGGATGAAAAGTGTTAAGGGTAGCCATTACTGACTTACATTAACATCAGTCCATAGCTTGTTTTCCAGGTCTGTAGATTGTAAAATTACTCCTCTGGTGCTTGACATAGGCTTTGGGGAAAATAGAAAAGGACACGTATCTCTTTAGTCTCAATATTTGGCGGGTAGTTTATGTGGTAGGAATATGCCAAAGCAGACTTGGAAGATGGACAGAGCTGAAAGGAGAGTGGGAAGGTTTTAATAGCTTTTTAGCCCCTGTAAGGAAAATTAATCAATATGCTGAAGATTTTTTTAAGTCATCTCCAAAGAGATTACTATGTTAATATGTAAAGGAAAGTTTGTGAAGTTTTGTGACCAGCAAGCAAGAGAAAGTTATTTAACTGTCTGAGCCTTTTAGCTCTCTCTTTCTACATGGTGTTGCTGATGTGAGAGAGCTGCCCCTTGCCAAGGGGCTGCTTGGCCCAAGTCAGGGTTTTAGGTGAGATGAACAGCTGAGAAATGCCCTTATAGAGGTTCATGTCTGATGCTCGGGGCAGAAATGGGAAAAAGCCTTGGCCATGTGCCTTTCAGCCCAGACAGTGGTTCTCTAGCATGGTGGTTTTGCAGACCAGAGTCAACACTCAGTCTTTTCCTAGTCCATAATGCAGCAAATTTTACCCTCTGGCTTCTAATGAACTGCTGTTTAATGTAATTTTGTAGACCATTACAGAACTGCTAAGCATACACTCGTGGGAACCACTGTGTTCAGAGGGACAGAGGTTTCCAGTCCCTGTAGTTGGTCAGACCAGCTATTAAATGTGGCTAATATTTGCACTGAGGTTGTTGGTGTGGTTTAGGATCCACATAGGATGAGCAGAAATTTGCATTTAAAGCATTTTCTTAGACTGCGTTTTTGCAGGTTGTTGAACTAAAGCTGAAATTTGGATATGTGTTGTAAGATGTGGCATAGCAGCTTAGGCACTGACTGAAGAATGGAGATAGTGGTCGTGGTGTTTTGAGGCTGTTGCTAAAATTTATCTGCCACATTCCCTCTGTTTAGCAATATTTTCAGAAGCAGAAAGGGATGCAGGTCAATATTTTGTGTGTGTGGCATTGTGCCTCATTATTGGCAGCCTCAGAAATTCAAAATTCATGTCAGACACTACCACACTTGATTATGGTTATTTTAAATCTTAATTAATAGTTACATTTCTCTTTTCTTACTTTCTGGGTTTTGAGTTTTTAAGATGTTCTCAAGGTGTATTTGCAAGCTTGTCTAGAGTTTAAACAATGTTTCAAAAACTGAAAATTACAGGACAGGTTGGAACATTTTCTGTCTGTCTGAGTGCTGTGGTCCTCTTCTCAAAACAGATTCTTTCATCAGGGTTTACCTTAGAGAACCATCAGGAATTGCGCAAATTGCTAATTCTATTGTGTGTGCTGAGTCCTGTTAGGTATGTGCTGCCTGAGTAACAGCTCCCCAAAAGTCATACTATCTTGGCCACACATTTTTTTAAACTTCATTATTTAATTATTTTGGCCCTCAAAAGAACTGCTTTCACTTGGCAGCTAAAATGAAAAATAATACACATATATATTTAATATACGAACATGTATTTAATTCATATGTATGCATGTGATAGATATATGTGTATCCATTAATCTCAGTGTGTGTGTACATATATAGATATAGATGAACACATGTACAAGCAGTAATGCAGTGCTACTTAAAGTCAGGACACGGACTCCTAATCAGGGCAGAAGACCTAAGTGGGAGAGGTATGAAACAGAGAGGGCTGAGATCACAGGACCCACAGTCAAAACGAGTTGTGGAATGACATTGGTAATGCAGAGAATATGCCTGTCTCTTGGGTGTAACAAAGTTGTTGGAGAGCAAGGCAGAAATGCTGCTGTGGATTGGTAATGCCTGTAAACGTGACTGGAGTGTAAAGAACAAAAGTGTAAAAGGTAGAGGTCAGGTCTTTTCCAGAGTGGTAAGTGGAAATGATGATGGTAAATTACTAAAGGAGCTGTGGAGATTCATTAGAGAAAGTTCTCAATTTAGTTATTTTCCCTTTACCTGCTCATACAGGATCAAAAACTGCAGAAAAATCAAGGAGGTAGATAAATTACACAGTTTGGCACACAAACCAACTTAAAACTAGTGCAGATTACAGCAGTCCCTGGACACTAGCTGGAGTTCAGCCTGAGATAGGTATTGCTTTAGACAGCATCATGTGCACATGCCGTGTGTTTCTGTATTTTATACACTGGCATTGTGGGAAGATGCATTTTGTGTTGTTGGAAATAAAAGTGAATGATGGTGCTTTTGGATTCCTCTGAAGGGTGTGAGAGGACAGGTGGTTTTCCCATTCCTTTTGTGCCAGGTGCTTCTGGTGGTGTTTCTTTGAAGGTGTGGAGGGTTTAGGACAAGAGGCAATGGGCAGAAAGTGATGTACACCATCCTCTGCTGTGTGCTGTAGGATGACCCTGCTTAAGCAGGGAGATTGGACCAGATCATCGCTTCCAGCCTCATCCATTCTATGATTCTGGTTCTATGAAGTAGGGGAACACTTTAAGTTTTGTTCCTCATTACTATCACTGGCAGAGTGTTCCACATTTATGGAGTTTCATGAGGCCAAATTGTAATCTGAAGCATCCTTGGTGTAGCCAAATCTGTGATATTTTTGTGCCATGCAAGCTGAGGAGACCTATTTAGTTCACTGAGTTCCCTTCCCTTGTGTCATCTGGCATCATAAACCCACACCTTGAGAAAATGAGATCTTCAGGGCACCCCAAATTCTGTTGGCATGGGTTTTCCACCATCCTGTGATGAGTACTTTCCCACCTTACCTTGGCCTACCTTTCTGATCCTTTCTGGAAGAAGCCACACTTCGTAAAGGGGCGAGTATGTAGGTGGGTGACTTGTTTTGGGGTGGTGGGGTGGGACAGGTAGCTGTGATGGGATGGACAGTGATATGGGGCAGTGGGACGGGGTGAGGGATGCGGGGTGATGGGGATGGACAGTGATGCAGGGGGCAGCGGGCAGGATGAGGGATGCAGGGGGATGGGTGGTGATGCAGGGCAGCGGGATGGGGTGAGGGATGTGAGGTGATAGGAATGGACGGTGATCCAGGGGCAGCGGGATGGGATGAGGGATGCGGGGTGATGGGGATGGACAGTGATGAGGGGCAGCGGGACGGGGTGAGGGATGCGGGGTGGTGCGGGCGGCGGGCGCTGCCTGCAGAGGGCTCTGTGACACCGCGTTTCCTCCGGCCAAGTGCCGGGGCGGGGGAGGGAAAGGAGTGCTGGGGTAACGCTTCCAACAGTCTGGTCTTAGTCTGGTAAACAGACTAGGAATTGTGGGCTAAGTCCTTTTCCTCAGGCTTTGCACCAAGGCTGAGATCAGATGACTCAGTCCGGACTCATTATTTTAATAGCCTACAGCTAGTTCACATAGCAGCGGGAGTCCACAAAAAAGGCATTTAATTGTTGAAACTCAAACTGGTACATTGTAACTGCAGATTATAGTATTCAGATTTAAGTGATTCAAGTAATTTATAAAGGTTTTGCACAAGCAAACTGAAAGTTAAAATACTGATATTGTAATAAAAAGTAAATAAAACATACTTTTGTATGTTAAGACCCAATTACAGAGCATGATTTAATTTAACAAACTTAAAACAGGCAGGTGATGTTTGCCAACATTACTACAGCTGTGTTTTACATTAGGAAATTAATTAAAATAGTAATTTATACTTTTTTCCACTTGCAAGTCTTGGGCCTTTCTGTATTACGCCATCTATTTTCATTCATTGTGTTAGGGTGCGTTTGTAACCTCACTTAGACTGCATCACAACTTTGGGGTTGGTTTTTTTTCTTACCTAATGAAAAACCGGCTTTCTGCAATAACGCCAGCGAAGCAGATCAAACAGGGCTGAAGGAACTTCCCTGCTGTCTGCCTGAGAAGCAGTGCATTGTTAGCTATTCAGATGTCTGTCCTTTTCTTCTGCATCCTAGCAGAGTTTTGCTGGTTTCATCAGATCACTCAAGCTGGAGGTGGGATGGTGGCTGCCAGTGAGGGATGCAAGGGAATGGTTTCCTATTAGACTGAACAAAACTGGGGGATTTGCTGCACTCCCATACGTGCCTGGGTCTGGTGCAATAGCACACTGCGAGACTAAGAGGGACAAAATTTCAAAATGCAAATCAGTGTTCTGCTTTTATACCTCACAGGTGAATAATGGGACCTCAGGAGCTATTCTTAGTTCTTAGGTACTTCCCCCTCCCCAAACTGCTAAAACAGTGATGATTACATAATGAACTGTTAACTTTGTCAGTCAAATCAGCTTCAAGTATAGAAAAGTACATTTTTTTTAAATAGCACATAATTACCGAAATGAGAGTTCGTTATTCCATTTGTGTGAAAGAGCAAACACACACGTGATGGTTATCTTCTTCCTTCTCCACTTTTCCTTGTCTATCTCCACCTGAACTTTGTTACCTTCAAGGAGGAATCTTTCGTGTTGGCTATTTTATAGACATGTGACTCATTGCAGCAGAGTCTGAAGAATTGGGAATGTTCAGTTCGCCATTTTAGTGGGGCTGAATTGTTTGTAAGTTGCTATCGTCCTTTCAAACAACTCATGATGCCTGAAAACTTGGTTTATTAAGACCAGACATTTCACATTCCTAATGTTAAGATTGCTGCAATTTTCCATTATAAGCTTTACCCCACCCAGTCCTCTGAATACAGATTTATAAATCAGTTTCAAAAAATGTTTCTCCATCGAAATCTGCACTTACATTTTAAGCTTGGGAGAACATCTTTGAGCTGAATGCTCTTTCTCAACTGGAGAATCATGTTCAAGTATCCAGTGTTTTCACAAATGGATTTAGTTTCTTGAAAAATCAAACTGTGAATGCATTGTGACTTTGGTGTCTCTTTTTGAAAGAAAAAACCTGCATTCAGAGATTAATTTATTATGCATCTTCTTATCAGTTTCATTTTGCTATATTTATGTTGAATGGGCATTCTGGATTGCTTACTGCCTGGAGGAGCCAGTGCAGATATTGTGTATGTGATACATTTCTGAAAGACTGAAAAATGTGTTGGTTAATGTGTTTGATTAATACTGTGTAAAATCCTGAAGATTGTTTTATTTATGCAGCTTGATATTAGACATCCTTAGAGTTAATAAGCTTTGCTTTGTGATAATATCTATTTTTAAATTCTTGCATGATGAATCTGTCCTTGGGTGTTGACTTGAATTCTCAGGAGAACTTAGCATGGAATGACACAAGAATAGCTGTACATAAATGGAACATTATAAGAATAAAATATCTGACATTTCAGCTCCCTGCTTCTTAAAGCTGAAAGTCCTTGAGGCATCAATAAAATGAAACCGAGTCCGACAGTAAAAGCGTGTGTCATACGTACACAGATCTACTTCTCTGTAGGGTTCACTGAAGGAAATTGTTTTTACATAAATAGTTACAATAAGCTCTTGAAGAAGGAAAGAGGGTGAACCAGTAATGGAAAAAAATACGGCATTTTGGGTTAAGCACATCAGAACATAAAACATGCTACTGGAACTAGGCAATCTGACAGTACTGGAGCCTGTGCAGAGAGCCAGAGCAGGGCTTGTATGCTACTTAGTCCCACATAAGAACTATTTTGAGATTCAAATCAGATTTAGGACATACAGACCCTTTATTTTTTATTCTACAGGCAGCTTAATTCCATTTTCTCCAAAAACATTAGTAATTTATTAAAGTTTATAATTTCTACAAATGAGAAGGCACACACAATGTATTACCCTTGCACTTTCTCCAGAGTAAAAGTTAAATTTTTACTCTGCTTTCAAGAATTTTGCATTTCATTCATGTGAAAGCTTAGAGTAGTCTGGTAAGTCATAAAATGTGAAATAACAGTATTTACAATATTTAAATTTAATAACTGATAAGTTAAGTTAGAGTATTGGTGAAAAGATGCTGTCAGTATTCTTTCTTCTGAGATTGTCTTTAGTCATACTAAGAAAAATAATTTGGGGGTTTTGTTTCTATGATGCAAATTTTAAAACTGTCAGGGTGCATTTTTTTAATTATGTGGTTTAAAAAATACTTTAAATGAAGAAGCTGCTTTTCATGTCACATTATTTATGTCTGCTAGGATTCTCATTTCGGTCTCTGTAACATTTTACGGCTGTGTGACATTACATTATTCCTGTATATTAACAAGGGTATGAACTGAAATGTAAGGATTCATGACGTTATATTCAACGATTAATTAGGCAATAATGCATGAAGTATCTGTTGTTAGCAGCAGGCAAGGGCTGGTTGGTTCGTTAGTGGCTGCAAGCAAAGCCAAGGCTGATATATGTCCCAATAAGCCACTTAGAGAGTGCAGGGAGGAGATTTCTGAAATAAGAGCTGCTGCATTATGCTAAAGGCAGGGCTTTGCTGCAGCATCTTCAAAATCTGCCCCAACCACAAGAAACTCTGCAAGTGTTTTGCACCATCCAAATGCTCCTTTTTTACCAATGGAAAAACTCTGTTTTGAGTTTGATAAGCAGTAAGTTGGTGTCGAAGCAGATGACAGCATAATGAGCATTTCCATCAGATGTGAGGGTTATCATGACTTTTTAAACTCTCTGCATTTGCAGAAGAGGTGAAAATATCACGCCAAACTGTATCAAGTGGTTGCTGCCTTCCTGCTAATTGTCTCCTTTAAGTATCTCTTTTGCTCAACTATTGCCTCTCACTCCATGGAAATTAGAGAATTTTGAAGATGCAGCTAAGTTGTAGCTCCTTTCTGATACTCACTCATTTACTTCAAGATAGGGTGGAAAAAACTAGGGAGGGTGTGGGAGGGGAAAGGAAGAGAACTAGCAGTATGTTTCTAATGTTTTGGAAATTACTGTTGCTGTCTTGAATTTTGGGGAGCTCTAATTTTTTTCCTTTTAAACACTGAAATGTCATTTTTTTATTTTAAGAACATCAGAAAGACAGCGTGGGCTTCTCCATGAGTCCCTGTCATCAGTCAAGGGAAAAAGTGATGAACTATTATTAAAAATAATAAAAATGTTTATTATTTTATTAGACAGAATGAAATGTCTAAAATAAGACTGCATCTGCCCTGATTGTGTTACTGTTCAAATTTATCCAGTGTGCATTTTTTCTGACAATTTAAAAAGAATATAAAATAAAATGCAGCCCTCAATTTTTCATTTGC
Source organism: Hypocryptadius cinnamomeus (assembly GCA_013400635.1). Classification (NCBI taxonomy): domain Eukaryota; kingdom Metazoa; phylum Chordata; class Aves; order Passeriformes; family Zosteropidae; genus Hypocryptadius; species Hypocryptadius cinnamomeus. The sequence continues at coordinate 9,379 of VYZP01080277.1, read as the reverse complement.
TGAATTACCTAAATTCAAGAAAGAAAAGGCAAAAGTACCATGTAATCTAAAAAAATAAAACCCAAAAAAATGATTCCAACACTTGAATTTTAAGTAAACAGCTGTTTTTCTGATGGGCTGAATATACAACACTGATTCATGTTTGGTTGGTTTTACTTTTAAATTAAATATTATTTTGGTGCTTCTTGAAAAGAAGATGTTGGAAAATAAGTGTAAGCAGAATAAAATAGAAAAAAAAATAGAATAAAGAAAAAACCAAAAATATGAAAAAGCATTCCTTTCCAAAGAGAAAATATTAAAATCCATATATTTAATATCATAAGCATTCACTATATGACATATAGTAAATAATTATAAAATGGAAAGCTAGGGCTTCTGTTCAGTGTTTGGTATTTCTATTAACCAAAGTATGAAGTGTAATTCACACTGATGTTTTTGTGTATTCCCAAAATCAAGAGAGATACTAAATTTCTTTCCATTGCTTTTAACATTGCCTGTATTGATTAACAGTGAGAAAACACATGCTTTAGGCAATTATATGATTTGGGTTGCTTTATTTTTATTCTGAGTAGTAATAGATTATTTGGCATATCACTGTCCATCATCTCCACTTACACATTTAGATATGCAATTACTTAATCTTCTGAATCAATTTTCCATGCAATTTTCCTTGATGAATATTTTACTGTGTCTTATTGTATCTTTTAAGAATGTGTGAAGAGCAGACAACTAAGTAAACCCGCTGAGCTCTTGCTCATATTTAGCAGATTTTCTAAGGTGGCAGTCTTGAATTTACTGACAGCAATGAGTGTGGTTGAATGTTGTGTTTGAGTCTTTCAGTGAATAGGCAGAAATGCAATTTAATTTTTTTTTAATTAAAAAATGTGCAGCCTAATAATCTCTACTACATTGGCTTAAGATGTAAATACTGTCGCTGATTTCATGGCAGTAACAGTTTTACATCTTGAGAGAACTGGTTGAATAATGGAAATGAAAGAATTGTACTATCCCTAAGGCTAATAATAAAAAGAAATCTGATTCTGTCCTATCTGTCTAAGATACTCATCAGTTTGTCATAAATATTCCATATTTAGGACATAGGAAAAGTTTTCAATAGATGAGTCTGAATACAACTGGCACTGAGAATGAAGACTGAATTCCCTTCTAAGAGCTGATCTCAGTGAATGAGCATGCTGAAGTCCTACACAGATGTGAGGTGTTTCTGCCATAAATACTGGGCTGGCAGAGTTCTTTCCAGAAACTTAGAAATGCCCTTTAATGATCTGTTTGATCTGGTTAGTGCCTGTTGTGAAATCCAATACAGGTTTGAGAGAATAGTTGGGAAGGGGAAGGGATTATTATTTTTGGTTGTTTCTTCCCCACTTGTTAACGTTTTTTGTAAAATTAGAAAAAAAGCAAGACCATCCAAAGGGGATTTTGTATGAATCATGTACTTTAGCACTATGCAAATAGTCTGTAATCTAAATAGCATGAAGGCATGTGGGGGATTATGCATGGTTTTAATGGGAGTTTTTCACACTGATGTTTCTTTTAGGGTGTTTCTAAAATTATAATGAAAAATCTCTAAAGGAAAGTGTTGCTAGCTTCTGTGAAGCAGAAGGTCTATAAAGAGCTGTGGAATACTTCTGTTTCCCCGCACTACAAAGAATGATATGTGAAAGTGCTCAAGGGTGTTCTTCAAAGTATTTGAGTTAATGGATGGTCTAAAACTTGCTCATATATTTCTTTCCTCATGATCACATAAATCGTGTGGCAAGACATTACTGGGGGTATTGATGGCAAAAAAGCCATTTGTTTTGGCTCAGTGTTGTTCAGGTTCAGCTGAGAAAAGCATTTCATCCTTTCCAGGACACAAGACAGCCCAAGTCTATGAATTTGTCTGTGAACAAGTACTGCTGAACTCCCACCATTTAGATTTCACCAGATCTTTCCTTAACCCAATAGAAGTTCAGCTTGGCAATTGTTTCTTCTTTCTGGCATTGGTTAAGTCAAACTACATTGCTGCCTTTAAAAGGAAACATAAAGTAAAATGTATGGAGGACACCTCCTGACTTGAGTCCACAGAGTCCTGTCCTATTGAAATGGGGTCATCTCTTGAGAAGTGGATTCTCCTAATCCCTCTTCAAAGTAGAGATCTCCTGAGGTTTTAAAATACCATACAACAAGAAGTACCTTCCATCCTAGCCTTTTTTTTTTCCTAAACACTGCTAATGTGATGAGGAAGACTGAAAGCTAAAATTACCACCCCTGCCTCCTTAATTCTCTTGGTACAGTACGGACAAAGAATAGCATAAACATCTTGAGGCAAAAGTGGGAAAAGATTGAGGAGAGAAAACAGATACAGCAAGGACCTTGGTCTGGTGGGTGTAAAGAATAGCAAGAGAATTCATGTGTGACTTTCATGCATGTATGTAATTTAGTAGATAGCAAGCTAGTGTGTGCCCCATCTGTCAAGTAAATCTGACCACTTTTTATCTAAATATAATACTACCACAAGGCAGCATAAATCTGTAATAGAGCACCATGGATTTTTTTTTTCCTCCTCTTCCCAGTCAATCTTGAAGTTGGGCAACTGTCAGGCTAAGGAGCAGTCTGCTGAAATACAAGTGATGGAAGATCAGCGTGTTCTTACATTCTGGTAAAGGTGACAGGCTTTCCCAGGGCAGGTTAGCCAAATTAGGCAAACATGAATATGACTTGAATGCTACTATAAATGTTTTTCCATAATTATCTGGTAATGAGAAAAGGTCAGAACTAATTCTGTTCTGCTGTCTTTCCCTGTTGTGGGCTAGTACAAGTTGGCAGTGGTATGGCAGAGGACAGGGTGTATTTGTTACTGTCAGGTAGTGCTGTACATTTTTTTTAAGCTTGTGTGCAGCTGGACAGTGTTGAGGAGCAATCCTGGGCTTCAGTCTCTGTGTGGTATAACCTGCTTGTTATGCAAACTCAGAATAATCCCTCTCCCTTCTCTTCCCTGTTCACACAGTAACTGGAGAACAGCAGACTCATGATTGTGGCCCATCTTCTGTTGGTATATGTTTGAGAGATTAGGAATATAGCAGATTCATATTCAATTCCAACCAGGTAGCTGTGATGCACCTTCTTCACTGTCAGTGTGAATGTCTGTGGACATGGAAACAGACCCGGCCCAAGCAACTGACTTCCTGCATCAGCAAGATTTAGCAGTGAGGAAGAGGAGGAAAGGGTACTTCATGCTCTGATAAGAACTATTAGGAATATGTGTTCTGAAGAGTAAATGAGTTCATTTTTTTCCTTTTCAGTTTACCTGCAGCTCATTTTTATAACCCTTACCTTCAGTCTGGGTGTATGAGTCCAGGGCTCTTAAACTGCCATAGCATTGTGTGTAGCATAGGTTTTATGATAAACCAACTCTGACATCATCACATGAGTCACACACGATCGTGAGGCAGTGCACGCTAACAGCACAAGGAAATCTCTGACTATGTTCTGGTCATTCTTGACTCCAAAGCTTTTGGGGCTGACAAGTCTTAGAAACACTGGAAAAGGTTTGTTTGGAAAATGCTTTTTTTTTAATTTGAGTATAGCCTTTGCTTTTTGTGTCTTTTTGTGTTGGTAACAAGAGCTAACGCTGTTTGTGTTATTTTGCCACCTATATGAAAGGTTGTGCAACACTTTCCATTATAAGACTGTTTCAGTTGCTTATGTTGCCAACATTCATCTGTTCGGGCTGAAATTTTCCATGCTGGGTGTCTCCTTCAGGCTGAATTTCTTGGGAAAGTTTCAATAAAAATACTTGAACCATTCCAGGGAATGAGAAGAGGGGGGGAAACTATATTTTGCTCATGTTTATTAAAGTTGCTGCAAGCACTTGATTCAGAAATCACTGCACCTACTTTTTTTGGACCAGGGACTTGAATAATTAGGAAGGTTGAAAGGGTGAGGAAAGAAAAAATGGGTGTAGAAGAGATTTCTTTAGAAAGAGTTTGCTTCTGCCTGATGTTATGAACTGTTGGCAAGAAAGCACACAAACCCCATGCCTTTCAAAACAGGGTCAATGAATGGCTGGAAGCTGAATGATCCTCCTTGTTTCACTGCACCTATATGATGTATTGGTTTGGGGGAGAGAGGATTATGAGGTGTAAACAAAATCACGTGCAACAGAAAAGGTGACTGAAATGTGCACAGTGGTGGAACTAGAGGGGGGAGGGTTATGTAGATAAGAATTTGAAAATAGCAGAGGTAGCCTTGCTCAGCAAAGAGATGAGTCTGAAGAGGGTGAGACAGACTATCAAAAAGATGGGATTTAACCCAAGTGGTCTTAGAGCAGCCTTTTTCAGTTACAGTTCATTTCCTGTTCCCAGACATCTTGTGCACTTAAATGAGGCAAGGAAAATTGTATGCAGGCATGTAATTTAGAGACCAGTGTTCAGCCCTAATTCCAACATGGTTCATTCGTGAACACTTGATGTTGCAACCATAATGGACTTCCAACATGAAAATTAAAGACTTAGTTAGAAATGTCATTCTATATCCATCATTATAATGCTTATTTTTAAGCTTTGAAGAACACTGCCATAGTCAGACACATGTTATGATACTGCATTTCAGTTAAAATACTGAAAAATGTTTCCTTTTAATCCATTTAGACAAGTTTCATTTTCAAACCCACAGCACTGCTAGTCCTTCAGCAAACATGTATGGGACTCTTTGGATCTGGAAGAGTTAATTCCTTACGTGAGATATTGGAAACTGAACTTCTCAACAGACTCTGCCTTCCATTTCTCTCAGGTTCACAGTGTAGACAACAAATGACATTTTGGAATATACTTTACATGCTTAGCCCAAATGGGAATGAGTTAAGAGGACAGGGAAAAGTTTCAGTTATAACTTCACATTTTCCTGATTTTTATGGACTTCAACCAGAGTGGTTATAACTCAATATTATTTTAACATTGTTATTTGTGGCTGAGTTTACTAAAGAGCAACTTTCATGCTGCCGCTTTTAATATCTCAGAGTTGAAGTTATCTTCCAAGTTTTCAAGGATTTATAATGTTACCATAACATTTTCTTAAGGAATAAGGCTTCCCATCCAGAAGCAGGCATACATCATAGTACAAATTGCAAAAACAGTGAATTAGACATTTCCTAGTTAGAGGAAAGCAAATGTGTACTGAATGACCACTTTATTAAGATCATTTTACTTATATTTTCTTGAATGAAATTTAGACTTCCATTTGAGGACTGTTTTGTCAATATCATCTGCACCCTTGGTTGAAGGAAGAGAAATTTAACACTCAATTGTTACTATGAATATCTGCATTTTAAATATCAGCTTCATAAAAATGCCACATCTGGGCTTGACATGATGTATTGTTGTCTCAGTTCAAAGAAGATAAGCTGTCATATCACATACCTGTTTATTAATACTTGTGTGTTGATGCTACTTATCATGGCAAAGATCCACTTATTAATGGCTTCATGGTATGGACAGACAGGATGCATCTTTATTGCTGTAATGGTACCTAAAATTTTATGCCATTACTGTTTTGAGACTATGGTCAGACAAATGCCTGGGTGTAACTTAACCTTTTATTCTGTATCATGTGTTAGTGCATATTGTTTTTATTGACTGGCAGGTCTAGTTCATACTTCAGCCTCAAGGACAGAGGGCTGTACTGACAAGGTGATTTACTTTAGCCTGTCTTAGGAATCCTTCAATATATCCATAATTGTTAATGTATATCCATATGTAGTGGAGGGGAAAGACAGAGGATTAAAGTGTCTCTTGAATGCTAAGTCATGAAGTGTGACTTGCAGAGATCCTGTTGTGGGGGAAGCCCAGTCTTTTCAAGTGAGAGTTTAATACAAAGCGATGCTGTGAATGTCAGCATAAAGCAGCATCAGGTCTTCTGGTGTAACTCTTTGTGTATACTTGGAACAAAAGTGCTCTTTTTCAGTTCAGTTGTGCCTTTTTGAAAGGAATCAGAGTGAAAGTGAAAAAAGCACCTTTTATTCCAGATGGGATACTCCATGCAGAAAGTTGCACTGCTGAAATTACAGCGCTGTATGAGGTGCACGTCTTACATCATGCTGGTGGGATTCCCTCTCAGCACCCCACAGAGATGAACCTTGAGTTGTGTAAGGCCTTTAGCAGCCTGTACAGAGCTCTACAGAGAGACCTCATTTGGTTTTCAAGAGCTGGGAACTCTGGTTTGAGGAACTGCAATTTAATTAGACGTATTTTATTCCAGGCAACGTTGTCTAAAACCCTTAGTAAAAGAATGTGATTATCCTATTGAAAATTATGTATCTACACAAAGTAATTAATTCTGTCCCTTTGACCTTCAGATTGAAGGTCATTTGCTGCTAACATTTTTCTCAGCTACTTTTTCACAGAGTGATTGAATGTACTTACTGTAAAAGACTGAGCACAGTAATTTTATTGTTGTTTGTAATGCTGAGCTCTGGTTGGAGTTTTAAAATCTTGTGTGTTTGCACATGATGCAAGTATCTAATGTAAGTTTTATTGAAATCAGAAGGAAATGGCCCAGATGTTGAACACATAAAGCTGTTGATGGAGAAGTTTGTGTTCTGTAAATTCGTGTATTGCAGAGGAACTTGCCATGGCTGAGTTTGAAACTCCATTGGGTCACTGAGCGGAAAAAACAGTTTCTCTTTACCTTAAAGCTTGCTGGTGGACAGTGGTTCAAAGCTCTCATCCTCGTGATTGTCCTTGTTCTAGATTTATGACTGATGCAGCTCGACGTGAGCAGGAGTCCTTGAAGAAAAAGATTCAGCCCAAACTCTCTTTGACTTTGTCAAGCACAGTGTCCCGTGGGAATGTATCTACTCCACCTCGCCACAGCAGTGGAAGCCTTACTCCTCCAGTCACCCCTCCAATCACTCCCTCCTCTTCATTTCGCAGTAGTACTCCTACAGGTAAGCACCTACTCTTTAATTCATGCCAAATAAAGGGAGCAGTTTTGCTCGGTGGCATTTGGAGAACAGCAGACATACTGAGGCATTGGTAAGAAGAACCCCGAAAAATAAAACAGAAAAGCTTTGTGCTATTTTACATTTGGTCTGCAGTCCCTAAAATGTGTTTGGGCATTTGTTTCCAAATTCTTTGCTAAAGTAGAGGACGCTAACTTTAAATGTTGCAGCTGAAGTTATTGTGAAGAAACTAACCTTACCAGAAATGCCAAATGTGCAAAAGACCCCTTATGTATCAGTTGGAGATCTCTGCCTGTGGTACAGTTAAGGATTTAAAAGAAGTGGTCAGTATCTTCCCCCTACCCCGTTCCCCTCCCCCTTTTTTTTGGTGGGGGGAAACTGGAATTCATAGTAAGTGGTCAGGGAGGAATGTTCTGCTGCTGTCAATCATGTAGAAATTACTTTCATTAGGAAACTATGTTCATGAAAAGAAATAAAGGAAAAAAGGGATCTGTGTTTCCTTCAAAAGCTGATATTCCAGTGGTTTTCCAAGGTATAAAAGTCTGGGAATTTTTTTGCACTGATTAGAGTAGCTGAAAATTGCTTGCTATCCTGAACCAGATCTCTTGGCCTAAGTTAATCTGATTTACTTTAGGTAGAGATCCTGTCAGATCATTCTGGTACACTTCAGACTAAATACCAGGATTTTCTTCTAAAAAGCTAAATGCATAAAATAGGGCTATTCTATTCTGTAATAAACAGGTTCAATATATTCTCCTTAGCAGGAAATTACTTGAGCATCACTGCCCTAAAAAACTGTTACGCCACGTGTTTTTTATATAGGCTATTTCATGTCTTAGTATTAATGATTAAATGGAAAAATTGTAGCAGTCCTTGAGATGTTCTGTCTGCAAGTTGTGAAATGAAGTGGTTGTTCAGTATGTCCCTGGTTATGAAAAAGGGAAGCACGTCGAGAAAAGCCAAACTATAAGGTCCTAATATAATTCAGAAAATTTTAGATTTTCTTAATTATCTCCTGTTTGAAACAAACTGATTCATTTCCTTGACATGCTACAGCTGATGGCAAGGAGTTTCTTCTTTCTTTTGCTTACTTTTTGTACAGCTCCTCCTGAGAAGGCTAATTCATGATGTAGCCAGGTAATATAACTTTGCACATCCGTCAGCAATATTGGCTAGTGATGTACTCTTGGAAACATGTTCCATCAAATACTAAAGAAAAAAAGTCAGCTTCTGTCTACCAAAATACTTTCATTATTTGTATATTTTCCAAACTTTTAAAGTTTAGTCAGAATGTTGTTTTACCTGCAGTTAAGAGAATCAGCTTGTTATGGCTGCATTTCTGCAAGTCCTGCCTGCCAGGTTATAAATAATACCAGCTACCACTCTCTGCACCCTCTGTTCCAAGTTCCCTTTTGGACCCCTGTTCCAAAGCTAGGATTTGTAACATCCTAGTAGCAAAAACATGTATTCTTTCTTAAAGACTTTTTTAAACATTTACTATTTACTGCATTGCATTTCAGCAGCCTCAGCCCAGAAATTCCATTTTTCTCATCTTAAAAGTTTTTCTGGACCTGAAGTAAGAATTGAGCTTTTTTCTGATAACCACAGTTTTTTTCCCAGTGTTTACTTGGTGTAGGTTTTTTTCTAACTTAGGTAGGTGAGGTGGTCAGAGTCATGCCGTGGCTGAGTTTCTGTGGGTGCAGTGCCTGGAGAGGCAGCCAGTAGGGGGTTGCAGACTAACTTCAGAGATGCAGCTCACGTGTCTTTTACTGGCCAATGAAATCTTTTTCCCTCAAGTGCAAGTATATATGGCAGTTGACTAGCAAGGTGGTGTAACCAAGGGTAGTTAGGCAAGATTTGTTTCAGGGAAACAATTTAGAGTATGTAAATTGTCCTACATTTCAGCCTCACAGTGCCTACACAGCTTTCAAGCCCTACAGGCATACCCTCCACTGCATCCAGTGAGAATGAAGAGTATTGCTGTATTCCTTCCATGCAGTCCTGTTTGATTTGTACTCCAAGAAAACTCTTATTAATTCATCTTTGAATGCAGGTAAATGTGAATGTTGTGGTAATTGCAAAAACCAAGAGGCTATTTTCCCTTAGGTTGCCTTATACCTTGTGTTTGTTATAATCCAAATATAATCATTGTCCTCATCCTTCTTTAGACCCATACTTTGTCAAAAATAAAATGGGATTGCTTTGACCCAATTCATTCATGAAATTCTCAGAATGGCTGTTTCCCTTTTATTATCTCCACTCTCAGTTGTTGGATAGTTCGTGAGGGCTCAGCAGTGTCCCTGACATTACTGTCACTGCCCGAGGTGGTGCCACTGCAGATGCCAGAGAGGAATCATGCCCCACAGGCTGGTGAGGTGGCATGGAACACGTGTTCCTCAGCAGAGAGTGCCTGTCACATAT
>VYZP01080267.1:174-17422 GCA_013400635.1 Hypocryptadius cinnamomeus | reverse complement strand
CATGAGCTATTCAACACAATAAACACAGACTGAGAAGAAAAGCAAAAGTGCAACTTTTAAGAGGTATGATAGATTTACAAATTGCAACACACTTGACCTTGAAATATTGCCACAGTTTCTTGCACTCATTACACAGCTGGTTTTGCCCTTCTTATGTATTTGGGGGATTTCGTTTTTTAAACAGATATTTTGTGTCTAAATGTAAGGATGCACTTTAAAATTTTTACATGAAGTTTTACATTTTTAGTGTCTGGTATTTCTATGCTTCTGCTTTTTGTCCATATGAAAACAATGAAATTGATTTTAAAATATATTGCATTTAGAATGAGAATTAACTTCACTGTGTCTTGTCTCAGTAGGTTGTCTAATACCCCCTAAAAAATAAACTGGAAATTACTACTGACACAGCTGAAAAAGATGAAAGAAAAAAACATTTAAAACATTCACCTCATAATAAGATTGAGGAACTAATGTATTAGAGTAGTCACAACCATAACATATTCTTATGCTATATTGAGGACTCTGAAAAGCAGTCTTAAATAAGCAGTTATAAACCCTTACTTGGTTCAGGGAATTCTAACAATGGGATACTGCATGAGTGATAAACAGCCAAGCCAAAAGTGTATGATTTACTTTATCCCCAAAGCAACACAGAGTCTTTCAGCATCAGAAACTCTACAAAATTGTAATATATGGGTACACACTTTTGAAATATCATCCTTTCATCTGATCAAAGTAAACAAACATCTAGCACACTTCAGCAGTGAATTGAAGAGTTTCCTTTTACTCCTGGGATGCAAAATGAGAGCAAAAATAAGCATTGCATTCATACTTTGTAGTTCAGAAGCAAGCAATTGTCTGCTTTATTTTCTCTGAAAAGCATAGTAGAGCTTGCCTGTGTAGTGTGTGGAATGAAATCCAGAATGCAGCTTAGTTAACATATTTCAGAAAGCATAACAATTCCACATGCTCTGCCTGGTGTTTTCTGCTGGAATAGCCAGTGAAATATAATGTCACTGTTCTTCTGGGCAAGGGATAAATCTTGAGTAGAATAACAGATTTATTATTATAACACCAGTAAACAAAATGTGGCAGTATTTGAAATTAATTGTGTAAGTAAATAAATAATGTTGTGATTTTTATGCACTGGTGACAGAGTGAAAATTTAGGAGACCAAGGCTGACAAACCTTGGCCAGTATAAACAAACAATACAAGCTTTCTCTTCTAAACCTGGAAATGTCCAACACTTCTTGAGGGAAACCATGGACTATATTCTATTTCCATAAAATAATTGCGATTTCTGCTAAAACTGCAAGTCAGTGCGCTGCCTCTCTCCTACCAACCATCAACCAGAGCTGAGGCTCCAGGAGGTAACAGTCCAGCCCACGCAGGTCTCTGGACTGGAACCCACAGGATCATTACCACCTACAATACCTTATACTTGGACTGGATTACAGCACACTGTTCTCTGTTTCTCTGTAGGAAAATACAATTTGGGAGAGCAAAAGCTGGTGCTGGATGGCTAGAGGATTCCACACCCACTCATGAGAAGTGCTGACCTCCTTCCACTGTCAGTGAAATGTAGAAGGGTTTCTCTGTTGGTACGCTGTATGACATCAGTAATCTGAAATAGCATGTCTTTGGTACTTCTGCTTTTCACATTAGGAAGACATGCATTGCTTTTCTCTTTACTGCTGCTGAGATATATACCATAGGCAGTGATTATGATTCTGCTTTATATTTTTTCCTCTCTCCTTTGAATGTATGTTCTTAAAAAAATGAAAAAGCAAGATTTTAATTTTCTTTTTTAACTGAAAATTACTATCCACATTATTTTTTTCTGTAAAGAGTCAGATTTAATGACCATTTGAGATACATCCTCAGCCACAGGTAACAGGTCAGTGCTGTCACAGACATGGGTGATCTGAGAAGCATGCAACACTCCACATAGCTAACACAGAGAGGTAATGTCATTTCCTCATCCAGCATGCTTCTCTACATCTGTTGGTCTAATTTTATATTGGATGTAAACTATTTCACATTGTGTGCTTGGCAGATTTTAAATGTGCTTAATGACATTAATAAAGCATAAGGGAAATATGCTAACACCAAAAGTTTTGCACAACATACCTGTGCTGGGCACCCATTCTTCTCTCTTAAGGACTAATTTTAGCAATGCCCATCATCTTTTCTTGACTCATTTCCCCCCCGCCCCGATTCATAGGAGATTTTAATGTGCTGAGTGAGCCTGAGTCTTAGGCTTTCAAGTAGTCCAGTTCATTCATGAATCAGGAAGGAATGGGCAGACTTTTTAACAGAAGTGGTTAAATATTTCCTGCTTTGTGAATATATTTCACAAACTTTCTTCCAAGAATAGAAACTTGCATAGGCTACTTCTGTAGGCTACTTTTACAATGCTGGTAGCATAAGTAATACTTTTTGTCAGATTTTACAGCTTTGTCCTCATTAAAATAAAATCAGTTTAAAATCTCATGACTTCACCCCCATTTAAACCCATGAAGGACAGAGTGTTGTTTGTTTCAGTTGAAAGGCTTCTGGTAATTGCCAGCAAAAATAAAAAAAATCTCGAATGACAGAACACTCTTTCTGAAGGCTCTTTGGAAAAAATCACATTTCCAAGGGCTTATGTAAAAATACAGTACAATATGATTGAGTGTGGTTGTTCAGCTACAGTAAAAATACAGTGTGTTGTGTGCTGTCTGTCCCTGGTTCTGTCACCTACACAGCTACGGTGCTGCAGCATCTGACCAGAGGTGACACAATACTGAGCCACCCCAAAGCCAGCTGATTTCTTCCCCAGAGCCCCTCTTCACTGCTCTCAGAGATGCTGTTTGCCACCACTCTATGCCTGTTAGCAGTTTCTATATCTGCCCATTGAAAGCTCACTCTGCAGATCTAGAGCAGATCATCTGCCTTTGCAAGGACCTCCACTCATCCACTGGGCCAGACTGAGGAGGAGATGAAAGAGAAGAAAGAGGAAACTCTAATTCCTTTCTCTTTAACTCACGACACATGCATCACAGGCTGGAATGCCATGCACCTCCTTGCAATTAGGACATCCTCATGAGCCACCATGAAAATGAGGTGTGAGATGTGTGATGAGCCAAAGCCTCCAAAACAAAACCCTCACCCCAGAGTTCTGGATCAGCACTGGTGATCCATGATTTTTTTTAACAAATTATTCTGGTCCCATTTCAGATGCCTATGACTTCCACTTTGCTCAGTGTCTGCTGTATTTGAAGAAACTCTGGGAGAAAAAGCTTTTTGACAGCACAATCTCATATCAATTGAATCTGTTGTGCAACTACATTTTTCAAAGGTGTTCTCTCTCAAAGGTTATTTTTAAACACCTTTTCCCCAGCTTGGTCTTCCTTCTCTTTAAAAGGCCACACAGGAAGATTTGTCAGCAATTTACTGTATAGATAGTAGAGGAGTTGGAAAAACAGATCTCACTTGCCACCTGGATGGACAATCGTTCATAAATCCTGGTTGAAGGTGTGCAATGTTTGATCCCACACCAAGGCAGAGTCTCATTTCAGTCTGTTTCTCCCATCAATTCTGCCACTGATGCAAGCCTTGCTTTTGTACTGGCCCTCAAAAGACAAAATGCTGCTTTCTGCATCATGTTCCAGGGATGAGGAAAAGTGACAGAAATGTGAAGTGGGGTTTGACAGGCTGTTGGGGTTAGTGCCTTGCTTAGTGAAATGGTTTTGAGGCAAAAAACTGGCATAATCAGGGGAGCAAAGGTCAACCTTTCTGTCAAAATATTAGGCCCCATTTTTCAGCTTCTTACATTTTCCTTTTTATATATCTGTTGTAAGCGCTTTCAGCAGTAAAGGTATTCCAAATTTGTATTTTTTAAGAAAGACACAGCCTTAGTGAATGAAGCCTTACAGCCTGTAAGTATTCCAGCCATATCTGATGTTATGCACATAGCACTTTTCAAAACTATGTGTCCTGTCAGGGCATATAAATTCAACAGACTTGGTAAACAAGGGGCCCAAAGGGAGCTGCTACTGGCTGCATTATAAATATTCAAGATCTAGTCAGCCATAATTAGTTTATTCCCTTATGTTGACTTACATCCCCCTCCTTTCAGTCTGTATATTTTGTAAAAATTCTACCTTTAGAACAAAAGCTTACTTGGGCAATTTTATCCTCCATGCACAAAGAGAATCTTCTGACTGCACAATAGGATTGTAAGTATATTCCATACATACTGGAGGGGATAAAAAAGTCTGTCCTCTTTTTTGATGGGAACACAGGAATTTTATTATTCTCCATGTTTCTTGCCAAAGGAAATGTCACAATTTATATGCTTTGTTCCTCCAAACCTCATCTCCTTCTACGTTTTACTTGATTGTTAAATTTTTAAATATGAAAGTGTAATTTATGGTCTCATCCCTATTAATGGTAAATGTGGTTTTGTTCCTGCGTGACCCAGAAATTCTGTTAAGTGCCTCTGTTAAAATCAGAAGCATTGAAAAAATTGGAAAATATGAAGTGTTGGGGTTTGTCTGTCACACAAACTATTTTATTTCATTTTTGCAAAGTGAAGCATAAACACATTAAAATTAAACTGTTGTACAAAGCTAGAACAATCCACAGAAAATTTACTTCATTGAAGGGACAAGAGATAAATTAATAAAACAATATATTACCTCTTCAAATAGTTATTTCTAGTGTTTAGCACTTGAAGCAAAGGAAGCTGGACTGTTTCAGGACTTAAGGAGATTAAGTTCAGTTAGAGCATTGCCTGCCCCTTTCTAAATACTGGTATTGCATCTCAGCAAGCTCATGCACAATACCTCCTCTTCCTTGTCAGAATACTAGCTCAGAAGCTGGCAAGTGGGGACGTGGCAAGCTAGGTGAAGGGTGATTAACCTATCTGGTTATATTAGACATCCACTGCTATCTATGTTGCTTTCCTGTTTGAGAGCCTTTTCTAATGTAGAATTAAGGTTTTGAAAATCACACACTGAAATTACCACAACATAGCCCCTGGGAAGGAATACAAACCAAGCTCCTTTTGTGGAGTGCATAGTACTACAACAATTAATTATCGAGAACAGCTGGATTTTATGAGTGATTATTCCACTTTTAAGCCCCATTTGAAAATGGAGATACGTTACTAACCATACAACTATAGAAATATCATTAGAAATATTTTATAGTCTAATCACAAAGAGGAGTGCTCTTAAATACAGAACTTGGAGCCATATTTCTTCAAAGCTCAAGAAAGATCTGATAAAATGTTTGGTATTGATTCTTCTCCACTCATAGTAAAAAAGTGTAATCCCTTTTGCAGCTAGAAACATTCGGAGAATAAGTACTGAGAATAGCTTAGATACAATCAAAACAATTGTCAATGGAATGTGATATTTAGTGAAGCTGTCAGGACCCTGAGGGTGCTACCCTCGCTTTCTGTCCCTGTGCAGACCCCCAGCACCTTCACTCCCCCTGTCTGCAGCCCAGGACCACATTTCAGCCCAGCCTGGGGCTGCCAGTCCCTGCACCAGAGATGCTGCAGCAGGGCCAGCCCCTGGCCCTGCCTTCTGGACAGCCCTCAGTCCTCCACTACAGCCAGATTTCCAAACTTGTCCCCAGGTTTTCCTGGTTGGACCCTAAACATGACTAATTATATCATCTTATCTAGGACTATGGATGGATTTTTTCCCACTACCACACCTGTCTTGCTGGATTTTGCTCTGGTCAGTAATTTCATGTTCTTTGCTTGTGCCATGGTTGCCCTTCCTCGACTCCTGGCTCATCCTCCTTTGAGAAGCAGCTCTGCTGTTCCTAACCCCTTAGGGTGGGATTACAAGGTAGATTGCTTTAATCAGAGAAAAAAAAATTACTAAATGAGAGCAAAATGAGAGTAAATATTATTGACTCGATTGTGTGACCAATGACAAGCAAATGCTCAGTTAATATTTCCTCCTGTTCTCAAGACAACTTTGTGATGTTTTGTTAAGCCTTACTCTGATTTTTGTTGCAACAAGTGGATAAAGACCCTTCACTGTCATCACCCTGCTCTTCAGTCTTACAAGACACCTCTCCACATCATGTCTAATGACTGCTTTCTCCCTCACAGCTCTCATACAGCTGCCATATCCGGACTGTCACCATGTAGAAGCATTTGGTTCAACATCTCTCGTTTCTGCTGTTAGTGGAAAGTGCTGTTTGTCTGTCCTCTTTGAATTTCACTGCTTTACAATAGCAGTATTTGGCTGGTAATTGCTGCTGTTAAACTTGCCATCTCACCTTTCATACTATAGCTGCATCTGGTATTTCTGCTACCTAAACCTTTACAGCCTCAGATTGACTTATTGGCACTTGAGACAAATAACTGGTGCAGTCTGACTGTAAATTTGGTCTATATGCTTTCCATTTAATTTTGATCTAACTGAGCCTGCATTTCTCTAATGAACCGTGGATTTAAGCAAATGATAGATAAATACTGAAGGAAATGATGATTCAAGTTGTCAGAGAACCAGACAGTGAAAGCAAGCATAATTATTCTGGGAATAGTATAATAGTATAGGAATGCTGCCTGATTATGTAGGGATGAGGTCAAGAAGGCCGAGATGTGGATGGAGCTGAACTTGGCAAGGGATGCAAAGAGTAACAAGAAGGGCTTCCGTAGGCATGTCAAAGAGAAAAAGAAGGTCAAAGAAAGTATAGCCCATCAGACCAGCAAGACTGACAAACTGCAAACAAGGCTGAGGTAAGCTTTTTTGCCACAGTCTTCAACAGCAACCTCTTTCCATACCTCTCAAGAGGATGGACAGCAGGAAGGAGCCAAGTGCTTCCCACTGTAAGACTAGATCAGGTTCGTGACTAGCTGAAGAACCTGAATGAACGTAAGTGGATTTATGGACTAGGTGACCTCTAAAGGCCCCTTCCAACCCAAACTATTCTATGCTTCTATGATTATACTTCCTTTTCCTTTGGGTACTGCTTATTAATCACAGCTGGCATGTTGCATGGGAATACATTGAATGGAGTTAAACAAAAAATTTCTGTGCCTGAACAATAATGAAGCAGTTCTGAATGCTGTCTGCCTCTGCCTATGACGGAAATACAGAAACACCAGGTAAAGCATTCAGTCCATACAATCAGACTAAAGCTTGTCAAGAGTGAACAGCCCCAAAACACCAGTGGAGCATCAGGCCTTCAGTCAGGTGTCCTCCTTCAAATGTGCTTGACTGCACACTAATGTAACCATAAGCCTCTTTACCAGAATTGCCGTTCAAAACAGGTTTTTCTGATAACAGCAGAACAGAAACATGCAACAAACAAAATATAAAAGTTCAGCTAATATAAATCCAAAACCACCACTTCATTTTCATCCCTAACACTTACCTATTATACATTAGAAATCTGCCAGAGAGCTCTGTCAAACTGAACTATTGAACTCAAAGTGGCAAAAGGCCCTCCCTAGGCAAGACATTTAAATCATTTTCAAAGTTAATTTCCTGCTCCCAGACTGAGAACAAATCTAATCGAGTCTGCTTCATTCTTCTGACGAAGAGGAAAATGTTGCCTGCATACTCAACAAGGGAAAGTGTCCTAGAAGGCAGCCCGAGAACTTGCTCTGCAGCACCAAAGAAACCTCCCCTGCAAAGCAATGCATGTGCACATCAGCATGTGAATGGGAATTCTGATTTAACTGTCAGATCTTCCTGGTCTCCTGCTAACCCTGTTTTATAAGGAGACTGTGAACTGTTTACAAGCTAGTAGTGCCCATGGGAGACTGAAAAGAATCAGAAATCCATAGTATAGTTACAGGATTTTGTTTCAGACGGCTGACTATGCTTTCAAAAAGACCCATCTCTAGTCCCTCTGGATTCCTGGTGACCAAGGATTTTCACCAGTTCTAAGGATATTTCCGTAAAAACTTCTAAAATCAAGTACTAAAACTTCAATAAGAATGGAAAAAACTGAATAAGATTACTAGATGAATAAAGAGAGTCTGTAGAAGAACAAACAGAAGTGTATATGCACATGGGAACAAGAGCATACAGGTTTGTGGCACAGCATGATAAAACAGAGTCAATTCACATCACTACATCACTGTATTATCAAAGGTAGAAGACAGACATTATTAACTCTCTAAACAGAAGAATTGTCGGACTCTATTTCTGCATGCATTTTTACAACTCCATAGGAAGAAAATGTACAGAATAGCACCTGAGTTCCTAAGAACGTCTCATTTACTTTAAATGAAATAGTTGTGTGGGGTTGGTTTTTTGTTTTGGTTTGAATTTTTTTGGTAGTTTGGAGTTTTTTGTTAGTATGGTTTTTGGGTTTGGGTTTGGTTTTTTTGTGAAAGAGCTGGTAAGAATTTAAGTGGAATTTTTCCCAATTTCAGCATGTGATATATGACTTTCTATCATTCTACAAAGCCAAACTCTACATGTAGGAAAAAAAATGAAAATAGTGGTGTTGTCAATTTAAGTTTACTTAGCAGTCATAAGTGTTTAGTCCATGCAAAGAAGATTCTATTCTCATTGCTAAAAGCATAAATCCTCATAAATATAAATTCTAGTGTTTGTACTTTTATTTGTGCATCAAAAGCACAAGGAGGAGTTACTTCAAAGGATATAGAGTTCTTAAGTACAGTATTTCTATGAAATAAGAAATAAAAAATTAAATTTCATTAAACTAATGTTATACAGTTGAACAATCATAGCAATAACAATCTCACAACAGTTTCTTATTAATAAATAATTAGTTCAAGTCACTGAAAACCTATTTTTTCAAGTTGTTGAAAACTGAAACTAACACTGAAAACTAGGTGTTGTGGTTTAACACTGGTCTAACACTAGGCACCCACGAGAGTGACTCGCTCACCTACCCCTCAGCTGGGTAAAGGAGGGAAAAGGAAAAAGTTATAAAAGCCTCATGAGTGAGATAAGGACTGGGAGAAATATTTCAAGGGCAAACCAGGCTCAATTTTAGTTACAAAGTGAAATTTATTACTAACAGAATCAGAGGAGGATAATGAGAAGTAAAATAAGCCCTTAAAACACTGTATTCCTCCTCCAAACCCTCCCTCCTTTCCACTGACAGTGCAGGAAGACAGGGCATGGGGGTTTTTGGTCAGTTCATCACTGAAATTTTCTTCTGCTGCTCAGGGAGAGGAGTCCTTCGCCTGTGGGGCTGTGGGGTCCCTCCCAGGGGAGGCAGTTCTCAGTGAAGCATGGGTCCAGTCTCACAGGCAGCAGCCAGACCACACCTGCTGCGATGTGAGTCCCTCCCACGGGCACACAGTCCTCCCAAACCTGCTGTGACGTGGGTCACTCTTCCACAGGGTGCAGTCCTCCAAGGACAGGCTGCTCCAGCCTGGAAGCAAGGGCTCTCTCTCTCTACCAGGTCTCCCACTGGATCACATCCTCTTCCAGGTATCCCCCTGCTCTGGCACTGGCATGTCCTCCATGGGCTGTGACTGACCTTAGTGTCTCCATGTTGTTTTCCCTCACATGTTCCCACCTCCTCCTCTTTGACTAGAAGCAAAACCTGTGAATTTTCTTTTGATTTTCTCCTTAAATACATCATCACAGAGGTGTTTCCATCCTCTCTCACTGGCCCAGCTTTGGCCAGCATCATGTCCATCCTCAGAGCCATCAGCCACTGGCTTCGCAGGACATGGTAGAAGCTTCCAGCAGCTTCTCACAGAAGCCACCTCTGTGGCCCCGCTGCTACCTAAAACCAGGACATGCCAAACCAATACACTAGGACATTTCTAAGTAGCCTGTTCATATTAGTTGATTTACTCAGAATATATCTCAGTGTCTTTACTCATTATTTCTCTCTATCCAGAAATTCTTCTTTCAGCATCCAGCTTTAACCCTAGTGATCAACAGATATTTTTCTTTCTGTTGAGCAATAATATAACGTAACACAGAATTAGTCCTGCCACAAGAATGGAGACATTTAGTGCCATTGCTTACTTCCTTAATTTTATTTTGTCCAACAAGCACATAAAAACTCTTGAATAACCAAAAGATGTGTCTCTTTAAACTGGTCCTCAGCAAACCTTAAATTATCCACTGAACTAAAATTGACCCTTCTTGGCACTTAGCAAGATGAAAATATTTTTTCAATTATGCTGAAACAAGCCCAGTATACCAAACTAGCATGCAGCATTATCAAGGATCTCTTCTAGAGCCCTGCTATGACAAATTAAGTGTTATGGATAGGAGAGGGAAAACAGGAACTTAACTCAAAACTGTAGGATACTTTTCTTCCATATAACCTTCAGGAATATATAATGAAAGAAGAAACAGTAATGAAACAGGGATGCATCTTCAGATTTCTCTGTTCCCTTCTTTTCGTAAGTACTACTAAGTTTGCCTTCCTACAAATCTTAGACTATGCTCTATAATATGTATAATCTGAAATAAAATAAGAGGGATTTTTTTAGTTAATAAAAACTTTGTAATTAGCATTTCCCTACCCCACAGTTAAAAATCTCTCATTTAAGGTCTTCTTTTTTTTCTGTATGTGAGCTTCCTCTGTATTGCAAATGTTTCACTAGCTCATACTACATTTGGATAAGAACTGTTATTTGAGCAACATTTATCTATCTGCTCTATTGCTATTAATGGAATATTATACTACCATGGAAGAAGCAAAATCATCTTCAGATCAAGTTACAAGTACAGTGTAATCAGTTGGTTTTATTTTTCAAGAAACTTTGATGGCTGTGAATTGAAACAAGTCCATTTTGTAATAGTGTTAACAAAACAGGTGAAGACAAATCCCATAATGTCTCCATTATTGTGCATCATCAGCCAGGTGATTGTACCACTGGGTATTTTCATCCTCTGACTTCAAAACACAGATACAGTTAACAAAACTAGATAAGTAAAAATTAAAATCAAGATGAAAAAGGGGGGAGTAATTGACTGTTTCAGGTAATTAGGAGTTTAATTTTAAAAAATGGAACCCTGTTAACTATTTAAATAACTTTATGAGAGTGAAAGCCTTTTTTGACAACTTTCAGCAAAACTCCAGACACCGAACTTTACTGTTTCTTGTGCTTCATCACGGTACATTTTGCGGCAAAATTTTTGCCATAAGTCTTTAATTGCTTTTGGAAGCTTCAGTTTCATCCAATTATTTAATAGCATGCATTAGGGAAAAAAAAGAAACCTCATTGCTTTATAATTCTTCCTGACAGATGGTACCCACAAAATACCCAGTAGCATCACTGAGATGACTATATTACAAAAATTCAGGGAAGATTAATATCTAATGCTCACCCAGTCATCCACAGCTAGATCATCATTCAAGAACCAGGTTTTAAAATAAGAATAAAATGACAATACATATGACATGTTCATTTAGGTAGCAGGCCTGAAGAGAGATAAGGAAAACAATTACAAGTATTCATTCTTTAACAGGAAAAAGGTGCAAGTAATCTACTCATAGAAAACAATGCTTGCCTTGAAAATCACTAATTGTCTTGGGTGGGGTTTCTATTTCCTGATTGTCTGCCTTATGCCCACAAATGGCTGCTGTAGCTTTTGGTGGGTCCAGAGAGGGGGGAGCCTTGGGGCTGTTGCCTGGGCTTTTTCAAAGCTTCCCTGTCAGGTGTCAGTGGTGCCCTGTGATGGTGCTGCTCTGCTGCTTAGCTAGCTTGAGTTTTTTGTTAGCTTAGGAAAGAAGGTTTTTTTCCAGTTTCCCTGGCCTTGGAGACTGTGGCAGCAATCCTCCAGCAGCTTTTGCTTTTTCCTGAACTGTTCACTTTGGTTTGATCTGTGGCATGAGAGAACTATTGACGTGAGAAGCAGGGCACCAGCGGGGAGCCAAGGAGATGCTCCTTCCAGGTCCAGACCAAGGAAAAGCCAACCCAGTGAAAGAAAGGACACAAAATTCACCAGCTTCATCTGCTGTGAAGAGGAGACAAACATCAGAGATTCACCAGGTTCCCATCTGGTTTTGCCTAAGCTGCTGTGAGAACTTTTTGGTTTTTTCCTTCCCTGACACAAAAGCTGGCACTATGGTTTTTTTTTTTTTCTCCTTTACACCACCTTGCAGCCATTGGGATTTTATTTTTTTCCTTCCCTGGCATTTAGGGGTTATTTTTATTTTTGTATGGAGGGGTTAACAGTTCAATATCTAGCATTTGTTCACCATTTTTTTCCCATGCAGTGTTGGCACTCTTGTCAATAAATGGTTGGGTTTTTTTCACTTTCATCCACTGGTGTTAATATCTCATAGGTAGAAAAGGATTGTTAGAAGCGTCCTTTGTTAATGGAATCACTCATTCCATACTATTCCATACCTAAATTTGGTTATAAACCATGAAAAATGTCCTCTTCAGTTTCAGCAAAAGGCTGCTTTTACTGCTCATCTTAGGGTTATGCTTCAGAAAACCACAAAGCCAACAGCTCCAAGGACACTGAAACTGAAAAAAAAAACCCAGAAAAACCCAAACAAACAAAAAAAAAGAAAGGCCAAAGGGAGCATAGCACTTCCACAACATTATTCCTCAACAACTTCCTCTTTGGCACCAGCAATGTTCTGGCCACATCAGCCTCAGAAAATGGCCACTTTACCTGCTCCTCTTAGGGTTAAGATTGAAAAAACCACAAAGCCCAGAGCTCCAGGGACACTGAAGATACAAAACAGACTGTAAGGGGTGCATGGCACTGCCCTCCCCAAGATTACCCTTTGAACACCTTCCTCATGGAACCAGCCATGTGCTGGCCACCTCAGCCTCAGAAAAAGGCGGATTTTAATTCTCAGTTCAGGGGTACAGTTTAGCATAGGGTTAGGGTTCAAAATAACACAAAACTTAGAGCTCCAGGCACACTACAACTACAAAAAACAGACCTAGGGAAAAACTACAGTGCCCCAACATTATTTCACTTAAAATTTTCTCATTGGCACCAACGATGTGCTGGCAGACGATCCTCAGGAAAAGCCCCTTTTACTGCTCCACCTAAGGTGAGGGTTATGTCTAGGGTAAGGGTTCAGAAAACCACAAAGCCCAGAGCTCCAGGGACTCTGCAGTTACAAAAGGATTGCCAAGAGGAACACAGGACTGCTACAACACTGCTCCCTCCACACCTTTCTGCTTGGTACCACACTCACCCCCATGCAGGGTTTACTGCTCCAACGAGGGTCAGGGTTATGCCTAGGGGAACACAGGACTGCCACAACATGGTTCCCTCCACACCTTTCCCTGTGGTACGAGCCCTGTGCTGGCCACATCAGCTTCAGCAAAAAACTGCTTTTCCTGCTCCACTTACTGTAGGGGTTACGCTTAGGATTAGGGTTAAGAAACCTACAAAGCCTAGGGTTCCAGAGACTCTGGAACCCCAAGAGGTATGCCAAGGGGAGCATGGCATTTCCACAAAATTTCTTCCTCCATACCTTTCTCCTTTGCAGCAGCCGTGTAATGTTTTCTCGGTGTGGTTTTCAAGTCCCTGATCATCCGCTCTCTGCCCAGAAATGGTTGCTGTAGCTCTAATCTTCGTCCTTATGACAGGGGGAACCTTGGGGCTCCTTTTTGGGCTTTCTTAAAGCCTCACTCTCTGGAGTCTACGGTGCTCTGGTGACAGCATTACTTTGTTGCTTATCTAGCTTGGTTTTCTGTTAGCTTAGGCAAGGCATTTGATTTGCTTTTTTATCTTTCCCTGACCTTGGAGACTGTGACAGCAATTCTTCAGTGGCCTTTTTGTTTTCTTCATGAACTGTTCGCTTTGGATTTAGTCTGAGATTGGAGAATGGACAGGACACAAAGCAGTTGGGGGACCAGCGGGAAGCTGAGGGGCCACTCCATCTCGGCCCCAGCCCTTGGAAAAGCCAACACAGCGCAAGAAATCAGACACCAAATCCACCAGCTTCATCTGCTTTGTAGAGAAGACCAACATCAGACATTCACTAGGTGTCTATCTGTCTTTTTCCCGAGATGCTGTGAGACCTTTTGGGGTTTTCTTCCCCTGAGACAAAAGCAGGCACCATTTTGTTTCTCCTTGACACAGGATTGGCCGTTGCTTTTTTCTTTCCCTGGAATTTTTTTTTCCTGGGGGCAGGAGGGCAGTGTCTCTGTGTGAGGTAAGGCTTTGCAACTCAGTACCTAGCATTTATTCATTTTTTTCCATGCTGTGTAGGTACTCTGTCAATAAATGTTGAGTTTTTTAATTTTTCATTCACTAATATTCATTTCTTGGCAGGAAGGGGTTGCTGAAACCCTTTTCATTAGAGGAAATACCCATTCTACAGTGGTTTTCTCCTAAACTTGTCCTAAACCGAGGCAGTAATGAAATCACTCTTGTCTTCAGTGGCACAAGATCCAAGCCAAGATTCTCTCTACTCTATCCAAAATATTCTAAATCCTTCAGTGGAATTATCATGTAAAAGGATAATTTTTTTTTGTGTGAATAGCTTAGTGACATAATTTGTTTCCAAAGATGAATTACAGGGAATTAAATGTTTTCATCATGCCCAATAGTCATAATTCATATGGGCCAAGTGACACTTTCTTTTGAAAAGCAAATGTTGCATTTTGTTAAAGAATAAAGAAGGTGTTTACAATTCTAAAAACAATCTTGTCAATAAGAAAGGAATGTATCTGCTATTAATTGCCAAAATAACACTGGTGTACATTAAGCAGAGCAGCAAAAATAATTGAAAGCAGATTTATTAGCAATTAATCATAAATTATTTAAAAGTATGTGTGCTTTTTAGTGTTGTGTTCTGTTACTACAACAAAGAGTTTAACCAAAACCATAGCAAAACAATCTATTTTTTCCCATTTTCCCCACTTCCTCACAGAAGAAACACTAATTAGAACGCTGAAATTTTCAAAGATCATTATACAGTCTGTGCTGTTCTAGAGGAAGTTAGTATTAAGGTGTGTCTGTGGCCTTGCTAAAGATTGATTTACCTCTATACTGAGATCCTGTTTTGAGATTTTCTCACANCCTCTATACTGAGATCCTGTTTTGAGATTTTCTCACAAAATACCCTGTTCTCAAAGAACAATCAAACAAACATACAAAAGCAAAGGAAAATTACAATTTAGCAGTGGAGCGGGAGTGAAGTGGATGCAAAATTTTAATTTGAAAGGATACAGACAGTTTCATTTTGAAAGGAAACCAATTTTTGGGTAAGAAATATCTAGTAAAGTATGAAAAGAAACCAGAAATTATTTCTTTTTGAATTTTCAGCACAGAGAAGGCTTTCTGGAAAAAGAAAAGCTGGCATAGTTGGGGGAAAAGGACAGCTTTAAAACACACAGATGGAAAAAAGGCAGAAGTCTTACAGTTGAGTTAGTCTGAGCTTAGCTTGATTATCTTAAATAATTAGACAGCTTGAGAGAGCTGATTGTAACATGGGGAGAAGAGGGAGGAAGAGGAGGATTCTATTAAGCCTAGCATGACACAAGAAGCTATTGCTTACGAGACACTGTAAAATTAGCTTTAGATATAATGTGGTAAAATTTGTCATGTGCTAACAAATTACAATTTCTATTGAGTTAATTACTCAATAGGTGTAGCATCTGTTAGAAATTAAAAATAATTATTGTGAAAAATAAAACTATTAAGTTCTGTTCCATGACTCATATTTTGAAGACCATAGGGAAATCTGTTTTATTGCAGCTAAACCTGTTTCTCTAGATCTTCTACTGTTGCAGAACAAGATCTTTCTGACAAGTCTTGCATTACTCACATGCTTAAACTCTCAATCACAGCTATATCAGCAGCATAACATAAACAGAAAAAAATCAAATTTCAGTTAATTTATTAGTAATTTAATAACATATAAGGCTAACTTTATTATGGGATCTCCAAAAACAGGCTGAAGGCTAGGGGACAGTTTGGTAGGGTTCTGGGAGTGCATGCACTTCCACAAAGTGTCTTCCAGTTGTGATAGGTTTCATCCTTTATCTGATCAGCTCCTGCAATTTTGTTTCAAAAATCTGTGTGCAAAGCTTGTCTCATATTTAGGAGCAAATACCTCCAAATTTCATCCTTAAAACAAATCTCAATTGGGATAGGCCCACAAAGAAGTATGAAAGCATTTTGGGAATACTGTTTCCAAACACGAATGAATTATTCAGAGAAACTTCAAACATGACTGAATGCTAGAAATTACACAGTAAAATTTATCTGTCCTTTTCCTCTATTGTTTCCTACCTTTAGAAAGGTTGGCACCAGTGACACTCCTTACTATGGACCTTCAATTACACCTTTGAAATTAAAAATAACTCTTCCAATATTGAGGAAAGGAACCAAATAATTGTAGCAAAACATTTTGTAGAAGCCCTTGAGCCCTCAGACACACTCATAGCTCTGTAAATACAGGCATATTTTTTTTATTTTTGCATTGGTTGTATTTAATGGCCAATGGTCATATTTAAATGGTCTTAAGTTCAGATAATTGGATGATACAAAATCTGTATTTAGATCTAAATCTGCTTTGTAACAGCTGAAGTCTTCATGGTTATGCTTAGAAGGAAATAATGCTCAGACTACACTTCTGGCAGACATGATTGTAGTCAATCTGATGAACAAAACCATCAGAGGGTGTACAGCATAAATTAGCAAAAAGCTGAGAAAAACATGAATGATATCTCCAGAAACTTAATTCCAAATCTTAAGAACAGGGTCTAAGAATGGCAAATACAGAACAACTTACTTTTTGGTATTATTTTTGCAATTATTAGTATTGCTATTTTATTTAAAAATGTTTGTTACATCATAGAAATCTAACAAGTCATGAGGGAAATAAACATTGTGTCTTTATTTTCTCAATTAAGTTATCCTTATAATAGACTGGGGGAACACATCTGTCAATGCCACAGTTCGCATATGGTCTCTGAATTGTACAGTTGTTCCATACAGTACTATAATTCTTTTTCCATTTTAAGCTTTTAGTCACTGTCAGTGATTCATTGAAACTTGATCATGTTTTAATTTAGAAAAAAAGACTACGAACTTGTCTGAATTCAAAATAACCCATACTGCTGTTTCATGTGCTTACAACAGTGCTTATATTTTCTGTGGGTTAATCAAGCAAATTTCATGAGCACTCTGATATAATTAATCCAAAAGGGCATGGTAGTTTAGTAAACGAATATCAGTTATTGCCAGAAAGGCTGAACTCTAAATAAATCTGCTTACAGTGCAGTTACGGTGGATTCTGGTCTTCTGTTTGTAAAACATGGAAGGAAAACACTTGCAAGTAGAATCGCAACAGTAAATG
>VYZP01080262.1:0-33915 GCA_013400635.1 Hypocryptadius cinnamomeus | reverse complement strand
GATGTCTTATGAACATGCAACCAACGTGAAGAACAGAGGTAGTACAAGACAAGACCAGCTGTAGTTCTCATTGTTGCTTCTGTTGTTACATCCTTTAACTGCATGTGGATTTTGTGATGGAACTGGCTTCCATCTCTCTTCACCACTCCTAAACAGTGAAGGGTAAAAAGCACTCATTCTTACAGCAATGCACTACTTAGTTTTCCATTCTTAGGTAAACTTAGTGCGCTTAATCTACTTAGTCTGACATGGCAAAGACTCAAATGGGTGGTAGAGGGCAAGATGGCAGTTCTGCTTCAGTCTCAAGTCAACAAGTATCATTTGCCTGAGTACTTTGTAGGTGGGAAACAGGGGTTTCCTCTAAAAAGGGAGAAAGGCTGAGCTGGTACAATGGAGTAGATTAAAATTTGTATTTGTTTGACTAAAAGGTGCGAGAGATTATTTGCCACTTGGTCTGTAAAGAAGGGCACTTTTACTTAAGACTTGGCCATGACAATTTATATTATTAAACTCTGAAATACCTGTGTAATACATTTGGAAGAATTTGTGTACCCCTCAAACATTAGAATTTTCTTTTTGGTTTAAACGAAAATGATAGTCATTTTTTCATATCAGATACTGATGAATTTTAGGTTATGTTACATCAGAATTTTCTAAGACTAAGCTTGTGCAGGTCATTGGTATGAGTTTTTTCTTGTCTTCTTGGGAATTGTCTGTCTTTGTCTACTTTCTCCCCTTTCCTTTAAGCATTTTACATTGTTTTTTTGGCTGTTTAAAATGGCACATAATTACTTACGGTCTAAGACCCAGCAGAACACTCAATCACTTCCTAATGTATGAATGTTACAGGTTTATTAGAGGGTAATAAAAAGTCCAAAAATGTCACCTGGCAAATTGTTTAATAATACTCATGCATTCATTATGTTACATCCTGCCACAGATGCTGATAAAATGGAACACAGATGAATAGCTGTAGGCAACTTGCAGAGAAAAACTCCAACCCCCTTGTTCAAATCTTCCTGTCCTCGGAGTTTGCCCTGTGAGCACAGTGTGCACTGGAGAGCTGGATATACACAGCAGTAGACAAAGCTGGTAATATCACCTATTGTCAGTCTCCTGACATTTCCATTGAAAGACCCTGTTTTAGTTGTCTCTGCCTAACTATTTGGACTAAAATGTTCTGTGCCAGGTTCTCTGCCTGAGGCTGAGTTTTATTGGAAGCATTGCAGGGGAAAAAATACTCTGCTGTGTCAGAAAGCAGAGTTGGAGGAGGGGAATGCATTGCTTTTTCCACATTACCAAAACAGTTTAATTAACTAAACTGGAATCTGCTTTACCACTGTTCTCAGCCCTTGCAAGGAGCTGCAGCTGATCAAGTGGCTGGGTCTGTGTCACTATGGAAAAAAAACACCTGGATGGCCAAAATTGCTGTGGAACAGATGTGTTTGAGTAAAACGGGTTTCAGATCTCCATTTTTGTTTCAGTGAGACTATTCCCAGCTAGAAAAAGAGGCTAGCTCTAACCATTTAGAGAGAAATTGGTATCTCACGGTGGAGGAAGACAGTATTGGGATGAGACAGAAAGAATACGCACTTGAGGGGGAAAGGAGAAAGGGAGAAAGGGAGGGAGAAGGCAAAGGGGAGGTTAATAACACAGCCTTGGGCTTGCACCAGACAGCAGTCTCTATTTCAGACCCTGGTGGAGACAGAGATCACCAGGTTCCCTACCCTTTCCCTGCTAGCAGAAGCTTATATTGTCCTCACCATATGGCTGCTCTGAAAATAGAATGACAAGTTGTTATCCCTCCCAGTGATGGAGATGTGTGTATTGGAACCGAAATACTCAATACTGTTGATTGACCCTGCCATGTTAATATAGTCAATATGATTCCTCTATAGCAGCACTGGTTTCCTCAGTTCTTGGAGTGCTTAAATCCAAAAAATATGCAGGAAAAATACATAAAGATAAATTG
Source organism: Hypocryptadius cinnamomeus (assembly GCA_013400635.1). Classification (NCBI taxonomy): domain Eukaryota; kingdom Metazoa; phylum Chordata; class Aves; order Passeriformes; family Zosteropidae; genus Hypocryptadius; species Hypocryptadius cinnamomeus. Next base: position 31,943 of record VYZP01080262.1, on the reverse strand, counting down.
TAAAGTCAGATATATAAAACTAGATTAAAGACTGATTCTGTATTTCTCATCACATGCCACATAGGACTGATCCATTTAATTTCTCACAGCAGTTAGCTGCCAAATTCTGCTTACATGCTTGGAGCAGAGACAAACAGGACCAATGGTCTACAATGGGCTGAGGGGAAGAGCCTGGGCATTTCTCAGTTTGCCTGGCCCTTGCTCCCTCTCAAAGCATGGGGAGAATTGATTTTGCATCTATGATTTAAAACCAAACAGTTGGTAAAATTAGTGTTAAATGCATGTGTATATATAATTTACCATTTGTCTTAATTTCAAATCTCCATTTTAAGCTCTTTCAATAAAGAACAAATTCCTTTGGACAGACTTTTTTATTTCTACTTCCCTACTTATCAGTGCAGCAGGCAATGAATGCTAGAGTCCTCTCTCCCACCTTCCTTTCTTCCACCCTCCTTCACGTGGAGGATGTATTTACAAATCATGTTTTACAGGAGACTTCCAGATTCTAAACAACCATAAGCAATGCAATGAATCACAAGCACAGACATAATGCATACACAGGAAGCTACTGAAATCACTCAAAAAAGTAACTGAAAAAATAAACACGTTCTGTGGTGGTGTTGAAAGTGATGGAGAGGCAGGAAATGCTCATTTCTGAACCTGTTCTTTCTGAGTTGTTTGAGGAATTGCAAGGAAAACAGCTAGCAATTGTACCTTCCATGTGACGTATTTCATCAAATGAAGGATGCTAGCCAGAGACTAACCACTTCATCAGGTGTCAGGCCCAGTGTGCTCTTCCCCAGCTCTCAAGGAAATGGGCTCTGCAGTCACATTGGTTAGGAGGAGAAATAAAAAAGGCTCATTTTTAGTGATAGACATTCGAACCACTCAGATTCCCTGAAGTTCAGAGGCCGGCAGCCAACCCTCAGGCCGAGCACAGCAGGTGGGGACTTGGTGTGTCTCTGAGGTGACACAGTGCTGGGCAGCAGGAAGGAGCCAGATGGCTGCCTCAAAGCCCAGCTCTAGGAGAGCTTCCTCAGGATAACACAGGCCACTGCTTTAGTACCAGGGACAAGGACTGGGGGAGGGGGAAGAGTGCTCTCAGAGCATGGACCAGCCAGCCTGCTCCTATTCAAGTGCCTGCTGTTCCCTTTCATTAGAAAGATAATCAGATTCGAAGTCAAAAGCAGTTGTGTTGGATATTTTTATTTCATAACCCACCCCAAATTGTAGATTTCATGATAGCCTGAAGAGATGAAATTTAACAAATCAAACAGAATGTCCATTTAGGCAGTATGAGTTTCAGCTGTGTACGCACCTTTGCAACAGAGCATCTTTGGGACCCACTCCACCCATTCCTGCAGCTCCTCACAGGCAGCCAGAGCTGCTCTACTGAAGTGCAGTGTCATTTGCTCAGTGCAGCCTGTAAGGTGACCCAGGTCCAGTGTGCTCATCAAAAACAATATGAATACATTAATATGACACAGATTTCAGGCATATCAACAATTACCTGGAGCACAGTACAAGTCTTGACAGAAATTATGTCCCTACACTTTAAAAAGATTGAGAGCTAAAAATCAGTTAATGGTAAAATGGAAAAATATAAAAGAATACCACAAATAAAACCCATCTCTGCTGTGGGCATATTTCTCTTTAGTGCAGAGATCATTTCCAGAAGCTGCAGGAGGAAATAATTGTGAGTCTGCCAGACAATCTGTGACACAAAAGCCTGGAGTGGAATGATAACCAGAGAAAAGCACTTTATTCCCTTTACGTGATATATTTGTTTTCCCATCAGAAACCACAGAGCCTTGATAAGCTGATGTTAGAATTCTGCAACTCTTTCCTTGAGATGGATAGTTAAGGAATAGAATATAGCTGTATTAAAAACTAGTGGTGGTGAAGATGAGCCATCCCTGTCCAGGAAGGGCTCTTTTTAACCACACAGGGAGCATCTCTTGGGTGTGAGACAGCAAATGGCATACACAGGTTTTGCAGTAGACTAGTGTAGGAAGGTGAGCAATTCTGGTAACTAAGAAAGGGCTTCATGGAGCTCATTGCTATTCTGGGGCTGCAGTTGTTTTCTAGTTTTATAGGAACATTTCTTCCTCTAATGCAATTTCCAGCAGATTCCCTGCAAACAGCTCATTTCCTTGAGCCATGGGTGAGAGAGACATTTCTGACCTAAAAACAATATCTGACCTAAAAACATCTCAGAAAAGAATGGGGAAGTGAATTGGGAAAGGTATTTTTTTTAGAAAATGGTCTAATCAATCTTTCTTTCTTTCCATGATGTGTATGAGTGTCTTCCAGACATTGAAAACCCACAGAAAAAGACAGTCCTCTCTGAAGCAACACACAGCAGAAGGTGCTGCTCTGAAGTGTTACTGCATGCTTAGCAGAAGCAGAGAAGTGGTTTATCATGTAATGCAGCACATAAAGCTCTCATTTGAATTAGCCATGTAAGTGACAAAGAGGGTTAGCAGCCCAAATGAACCCAGGGAAATTTGAGCAGAGTTTAATTAATGACTTAAATCAATAATGAAACTACCCATGTTAATCTTTCAAAAACAGTCATTAATTTTTTCCTAAGCTCAATCAGTACATGGATAAATGGGCAAAGTCAAAACTTTTTTTTTTCCTTGAAGTTCCTTACCACAGAGATTTTCAAGCTGCAGTGAACTAGCTAGTGAGATATTAATTCCCTTTTCTTTTAGCTAAGCATAAGGGGATACAGCAGAGGAAAAGAGAGATGGAAATTAATAACTGTGTATCAGTGTAAGTAAACTGAGCTATTTCAATCTCTCCTTCCCCAAAAAAAAATTTAAAGTAAACACATGTATTTTTTTTCTAATGCTATTGCACCTAATTCTATCTTGTGGTTATCAAGGGAATGCACTCAATTGCAAATAAAAGAAAAGTCATTCACTTGAGTCTGGAAACAGAAGAGATTTGAAGTTTCTTTGAATGTAGTCCACTCTGAAATTGCAAAACGTCTTTCTATGTGAATAATCTTTGTCAGTCATATTAATATGGGTTGACACCATAAATTCACTTTGAAAGTCAGTGACCAGATTTTTCTATGCAGCTACTGAAAATGAATATCACAAAGCTTTTTTTTTGTTTTCCCACTCCTTTGTTAGCACATATATATTACAGAAAATTTTAGAGGGGAAATAAAGCTCCTTCAACATTTTCCCCATCTACAAAGTAGTGCACACCACATAAGAGGTCTGTTTGCCACTTTTGCAATCACTTAAGTAGCATTGCAATGTAATATTCTCCTCCTTGCCATTGTTTGGTATACAACTTTTACCAACAGTAAAAGTACTCTTTTATTTTGTCCATCAAGATGTTCATAACTCTTCACAGTACTCTTTTATTCTGTCCATCAAGGAGTTCACAACCCTCAGTGCTCAAGGATGCTGGGTTTGCACAATTACCTGTGTGCCTTTTGCTCTCAGCTGTGCCAGGAGGTTTGTGCCCAATGCTGAAGCTCAATTCTTTAGGATACATTCTGAGAAATTCTGCTCTTCAAAGGATTTTGGGAAAAAAACACACCAAAATTCATGACTAGCTTCTCAAAAGACTGAAACTGAAGAATTAAATCTTTCTCTAAGCTACCTCTCATGCATGTTTCTGAACACCAGCAGAGCAAAAGGATCCTGCCTTGCACGGCCTCCACTTTAAACAAGTATGGCCAGAAATTGCAGAAGCTGATTTGTCAAGAAGCAAACTCAGTTTACAGCAATGCAGTTGTTCGCTCTGCTGCAGACTAACAGAATATTTGACTGAGGTCAGGTTTCCAGAGTACACAGCAAATGCAGACCTGTAGACCTGGCTTTTCAGAAAGTCTTGGAATTGTTTACATCTCATAGTATTTTTTTTTTCTGATTCCTTCTGTTGATCTAGTAAACATAGGAAAAAGAAAAAGCATGGTGATTTAAAGTTGTCAGATTTCTGTCATTGATTAATCTATTTAGACATCTAAAGGAGTTTACATTCTGAAGATGCAAAAAATTCTCAAACCTGGGTTTTTTGTAGACCCCTGAAAACACGGGTTGCCTCTGTGTGATTAGAGGTATGGAAATAAACTGCTCAGGTGTTTCTGCCAAGCTGCATGAAGACCCACTTTACATCTGGGTCAGGTCATGGGCGGTTCTTTACCCTGCCCTTTGTCTGGATCAAACCCTCTCCCTACACTCAAAGCCATAACAGTGCTTTGTTATCATAAATCATAAATTCTCCTCCCAGACAAATAACAGGATGCGAAACATTAAGAGTACTCTAAATCTTTACTGCTACTTTTTTGATACACAAAGGTAAAACCAAGTGAGGTTTTAACAGCAGCCACAATGAAAAAGTACACACATATTTACATGAAATGATGCAGCAATTCTCCAGGAAGGAAAAGTTATATCGGAATAATGAAATTAAGGTTAGTATGGTTATGACATTGCTATAATACAATTTGCACTACACAAGGCTTGCTAGATTCCATCCCTCCTTTCCCCTGTTATGGGAAGCTTTGTTTCATATTTGATCTTTTCCCCACAAATCAGGTCTACAGGTGTCTGTGTTCACAGTGTCTGTGAGTAAAACAACTACATAAAACCAAACAAGATCAGGCATAAGATTGCATGCTGACTGCGAATGGGGAGAAAAGAGGCAGCTGGAACACCGTAGACAGTAACAGAAGACTGACCACAGACTCATTTTAGTCTGCCTCTCTGCAGTGTGGAGTACAGTCCCTGTGTCATATTGGCTGGGGAGCTGACAGATGAGAAAAGCACTAAGGGGCATTATTGTCTCTCCCATCATCCTGTCTTTAATGATCACACATCCAAACCAGTAATCTGTGGTGGTGCATGATGTGAGATGGCACAGAATTGCTTCAAGTAATGTGGGTAATGTCTGACATAGAGGGAATAGCTTAGATCAGTGTTTAAAATTTAATTTCCTAGACATTTCAAATTATTCTTCACTTAACACTAATTTAATATTTAGATAGAAGTCTCCTGAGGGAAGGGGAGAGGGAGAAGTGTGACTGTTATGCCAATGGCTGGGTGGTTATAATGAAACAGCTAATCTAGAAAGTCAAAGCAATAAAAAAGACAGAATTTATAGCAAATGTTCTTATTGGCTTGAGTGGAAAAATTACACAGATGATTCTACTGTTTTGAAATACAATTGTTGAATTGAATGCCATAAACCTTACTGCTGGCTCAGAAGATAGAGAAGTATCATTCTGCACCCAAGCTGTATAATCCTAAATTTCTTAGCTACTGAGATCCTGCTCCTAGAACATCATGTCTCTGTTCTTACTAGAGCCTGTAGCAAAACCAGGAGGCAAACAGCAAAGAAAAGGCTCTTCTAAAAAAAAGAAAAAAGAGGGGCACAAACCCAAAAATTCTTCAGTCTTTCTAGATATTTTTGTAATAGAGATTTATTGTCTCCTCAAGAACCAATTGAAGCAGATTGCCATCTTCCAGATGTAAAGAACTACTTAAATGAACCAGCAGTATTAAATTATTCTGAAGGTATAAAAAAAAAAAGAAATCTGTAACCATGTTGCTGCAAGTGGGATACCGAAGAAAAAAGTCTGAAAGGAAGTGGAAGTACAACAGCTCGTACCAGTTTTCCCCCTGTTCCCTGTGCAGGACCCATGAGAGAAACAGACTGCAGTGAGAGGAGTGATGGGCTGGTCACTAGAGATTGTACATCTGTAGTAGTCCCTTCATCTGGAATATGGATACAAAGCCTTAAATATAATTTTCTCTGCAGATAGTTTCACCTGTGATGGTTCTTTTAAGAGAACTGAGTGATTCCAATTATCTCCACAGCAGAGATGTCCAGCATTGCATGTGATACACAGACCCTGGAGGAAGTTTGGACACCAAAGCCAAATTCTACCACTCCCTGAAAACAAGCCCAAAATAATGAAGAAGGCTCAAGACTCCTATAATCAAGCCATAGGAATCTGCTGCTGTGACATTTAGTGAAATGTTTCTCTTCTATTCTCGGGGGAGCCTGTGCAATGTACAATGTCTGCTTCTGCTTTCTTCCTGTTCTGCTGGGCAGAACAATCCCACCAGAACACCTCCTGTATCATACATGCTTATCATGTATCTGTGAAAGCAGTGCTTTGTAGCAAGACCTTTCCTAATGCAAGAAAGTTTAAAAAAAAAATTTAAAGTCACCACAAAATCAACCCACATATTTTCAAGGGTGGTATTTAAATGTAACAGCAATTCTTTGTCATATTGTCAAGAGAGTTTTCTGTATTTTTAGAAACTAGGCAGCCAAAAATAGAAGAGTAAGTCCAATATTATTCTGGTCTCTTGACATGTAAGCCATTACAAAACCACTTTAATCAGAATTTTTAAACTTATCTAATTTTTTTCTTTTCTTGTTTTATACTGCCATTCACCAAATTTAACTATAAATTGGAATTTGTCTTGATAGAACAATGTACAATAGAATTCAGATTATATCATATTCCCTTATGAAATTCAAGAAAGTAAAATAATCATTTGCTACACACTCAAAACAGCAGGAGTGCAAAAAAAATTATTTTTTCAAAAGAAAGGGGAGGAGAAAATCTCAGATATAATTCCTGCAATCCCTATGCATAACTGTTTATGTCAGATGCTCTATGGTTTTGAATTTCTAAAATAAGTTCAAGAGAGGGTAAATGAGGGGCAGGAGGGGTGAAGGAGGTAGGAAGAAGAATCAGTTCCAGTTTCAAACTGGAACTCTTGAGTGCAGTTAATTTGGTCAGTTAATTTGACACAGCCAGATTCCCAGTGCTCCCTGGATATTGCTTTTCTAAGGTCATTTAGTAGCTGGTTTAAAAGAAAAAGTTTAAATTACAACAGAAAGCCATTCCTATGGCTATTCCATTATGTTTGAGAGAAAAACACACACTATCTTAGCTTCTTGGGTCATAAAAGAGCAAAAGAGGTAAAGCCAGGAGATAAGGCAAAATCACTACTTGAGTTCAGGTTGATCCTGAATTTCAAACTGAGGCTTATATTTTTCACTTACTACTGTCACTTTTTTTTCCTTTCCCTTTTGATATAGTGTGCAATATGTTTCAAGAAAGCAGAAACTTAAAAACAACAAAATACTTTTTCAGAGCAAAGAAAAGTTCCCACATAAAATACAGGAAATGAGGGAAAAAATTATCCAATAGTATATAAATTTCAAATGTGTCCTCCAAAGGAAGCAGAATCAATAGCCCAAGAAAAACAACTGGCTCATTTAACCAGCTTTTTCCCTGTGTTCCAGAAGAAAGGATAAAAAAAAAAGTTTTCTTAAGAAAAGAAAACACAGATAAATACAAATTTGGCAACGTTAGAAAATGCAGGGTCAAAATCATATTGAAAGTATTTTACACAAGGGAAGTATCCAATATTGCTCAGGGATGGCAGGAAAAAAACAAAGGTAACTGAAGCAATGCATTTTTGTAAAAATTACACATTCATCAAGATGTTGTTCTGATGTGGAAAAATTAAACAAGTAGGAAAAAGCCTAAGAATATTTTAGTCCTTCTATAAAAAGTATAGTTTAACCTACATGGATGCTGGGCAGTTTTTTGCATTCTTACATTCTTAAAGCAGCTTTGTTAATTTGTCACATAACTTGTAACTCAGATTTTTTTTCCAGCCAGGTCCTACACTGTTCACCAGCATTCCTCACAGTGGAGAGCTGATGAATTCATGAAATAAAACGTTAGGAAACTATTAGGACTTCTATGGCTACTTTTTTTTGCTTTCTAGTCCGTGTCTCATTTTGTGAACACAACACAGACTGGAAAAGTAATTAGGATGAAAGTAATTCCATTGCCAAATAAACTTAATGGTGTCATAAAATCAAAGTATGCAAGGAAGATTCAGGTCAAGTAGAATTCTAATGATGTAAACCCCAGAAGTAGAATTCAAGGCCTACTCATGAACACAAAAGTGAAAACTATCACTGTATTAAAGCATCTGTCATTCTCTTCCTCTTCTCCACAGAAATGAGAATTTTCAGAGAATACCATATAAATACATGGCATCACAGCAATTCCTACAAAATATATCTCAGATGACAGTACTTTACTTGAAGACGTATTTCTTGGTTTTTACCTCTAATAATCAACATATCTGGGACCTGGGCACACAAAATCATCTGAAATTATTTCCTTCTTGCTACTATGAAAAAATATGTGCCTGTTTTTCCCATGTGTCCTCCATACACATGCACGTATGCATACAAACAAAAGCCATTTTATACCACACTTTGAGCATTCAGGCTTTGCCCTTTCTCTCCTACAGAGACAGAGGAAGCTCTCAAGAAGAATGATGTGAGTTTGGAAGTGGGGCTGAGGAGGCCTGGCAGGGCAGGGATTGCTGGGGTGTATGTGCAGTGGTTCCCTGGGGGGAAGCTTAGCTGTCCTGTGAGTGCACCACGCAGAGGATTGTGGAGAAACTGTGTTGGTCTGCTATTAATACAATAGTCATCTCTGTGATTGCTAAAATTCATTCACACACATATACTATTTTTCCACTTACGTGATTTTCAGGTGGATTTTCAGTTAGATACTGAATACTCCTATATAGTTAAATCTGTGGCAGAATTATCAAGCACTTTCCTGATATGCATGCTCTCCCTTATATTTTCAGAATAATCAGGTGCATTCACATTGTGATGCTATCAAAAAACTCTTCTTGACAGGGTTTCTTTCAGCCAATTCGCCTCGCTGTTCCAGAGACAGGATTTGTGTCAGGTCAAACAACTCTCACTTTTTCTTTGACAAGAGGACGATGACAGATTAAGCACACGCTGAAAATGAGCACTGAGAATGAGAGATGTTTCTAGCGGGGAGTAAAGGCCAGCTTTCTTCTTGGAAGGCAAGTGCTTAGGAAAACTACTGGGCTTTTTGTCAGCAGGCTAGCTCTTGATCCCAGCACGCAGCTGGCAAGCGTGGCTGCTTGGCTGCTGTGGCTGCAGAGGCAGCGCAATCGCGGCGCTGCGGTGGAGCACAGGAGCTCCCAGCATGGCAGCAGTGCTCTTCAGCCACTCAGCTGTCTGCTGCAGAATACAGGACTGCAAAAGAAAAAAAAAACACATCAGGTGAAGGGCATTTCTCATTTCAATTGTGTAATAAAAGTTCTTCACTGCAACCCTTTTGTCCCCACTGTAACCGAGGGACCCAACAGAGCAGTGACACCTCTACTTTAACCATATAAATAGTGGGTTTGAACCAATATACTACGCATTTCATGGTGAAATAACTGAAATGAGTATTCTGCAAAATACTAGGACTGTTTTAAAAGGATCCTCAATGCATTGACGTCTCAGGACTGCAGCCCTAAGACAAAGCACAAGGTAGCAGTAACCTGTGCCATAAATCACCGCATGATAATCCAGCAAGCACCTTAAAATCAGCCAAACTTTCTTTACTCAAATAAATAATGACTATTTATTCGCTCTTTTGCCAGACTGTTCATCAAATTGTATTGATCTTTATCCAGTTCATAAACACATCTCAGTTTGATCTTTACTACACTCTTGACAAAACACCTAGATTAAAAATGTTTAAAACCTAATGAAAGTGTTTCAAGGCCTGGAAAAAAGTCCAAATAAGATGTGTTTATTTGGTGGCTGACAAATACTCTTAATATTTGAGGCAGAATGTCTACAGTAGCTTTTTTAAGTATCAAACCTTTTTTAATTTATTCATTTCAGAAGTCTTGTCAAGTAGAAACACATATGGGGGTTCTTGTAAACTCAGTGGTAAGAAGCAAAATACAGGAACTAAAGCAATAATATTTGGCATTCTGGAAAAGCAAATTTGAAGTCTGACAAATATCAAAATAAATTTAAAAATATCGTAGCATATGCTCCTATAACATCCAACATTTATCTTCTCAAACAGGCATTCATAAGTGCTGCAGATGGGGAATGAATGAGTTTGCTATACCAATCTTTGTGAAAGTGATTACCAGCATTGCATGGGATTCCCAGTACTCCCTTTTACACTATGAATGGATGTTTTACTTCAATTTTTATAAATGACCACTCACAAGGACTTTTTTCCTTCTGTGCCATCATTATGGAACATACACTGTTGTCAGCTATTTTTTTTTTCCTTTTGATCTTTCTTGCAGTTTGTATTATATTCAAAAATAGTGCAACATTATAATTGGGCATTTGTCTTCCACGGAAGCAGATTTTCATTCATGGGACTGAACCAAATTCTCGTTTTACAGAAAAAAGAGCATGCTAAAGCTGTTGATTGGGTTAGAGATTGTGTTTAAACTCTCAACTGTGTGTACAAAGCAGGGACTTCAACTGATAATATCAATTTTATTACCTGTCAAATGTAGTTTATAGCAGGTGCTTTTTCCATGACAGCGTCCCCATCCCCAGAATGATTTAATCTCAAAGCCAAGTAAAGATAATGTTCTTGTGCAATCAACAAGAATCCAATTAGTGCATGTGTCTCCTTGGCTTTACCTCCACTCTTCAGGCATTACTACAGGGATCCAGCTCTTGCAGCCTCTCTCAGCCTTGTGCAAGCAAACATTTCTTGGAGCAGAGGAGCCTTGCACTAGCCAACACATTTGTGCCATGCAGTGCTTTTGCACATCTCTTCTGCTTCCCCTTCAGATGGGTCCTGCTTCTATCTTTGCCTGTGATCATACTACCCAAACATATCTGACACCCTCTGTGGCCATCGTTAGTAGAGGCTCCAGTTTTCTTTCCAGGTGGCAACAGGCAGTTCCCATTGGGAAGAGGAAGGCAGTAAGAGCAAAAGTTCTGGGAGTGAAACTGCTGGCCACCCATACATGAACTGAGAACTGGGTAGAACACCTGCAGAAACCTGAACAGATTTCTGTTCCTCTTTTTTTCTTCCCCATGAGAGAAAGGAATAAATTTCTTTTCATTGCCACATTTCCTTTAGGAAACTAAGGCAAAGGTCATGTGCTGAATGCTGAGTCACTGCTTTGATTTATGCACCCATTGCAGTTTGTGTTTTATCCCTGCATGTTGAGTAATCATGTGACATTGCCAACCATTAGAGTCAACTTATCTCCACAATTAAAATAATTCTCCATAAATATGCAGGAAATGCTTAGCATGACTGTTAAATAACACATAATTTTATGGACTTTTATTTTTAAAAGTTGTTCTACTTAGTTTTCTATATTTGATCCTTTACAAGAGAAGAATGAAAAGTAAGCAATACTATTCATTTTCTTCTAAACTAAGTATTTTATAATTGTTTCCAAAAGCTATTATCAGCTACAGTTTACTGGTAAAGAGACAATTGTGGAAATCACTGCAGGAAACAAGAGGTGCTATCTGAAGCTATATTAATGTTTGCCTTCTAGCTCACTGAAGGAAACAATTAATAAAACAGGGATCATATCAATTGGACACATGCTGGTCTTCCACAATGGAGGATGAAACATCTTTACTTTTTTCCCTTTCGTGTCCCAGAAAGGCATCTGGTTTAGCAAAACCACAGTTTTTCCTGTTTTTCTTGTATTTTGCTTTGGCAAACTACTTTCCCCTTAAATCAGCTCTGCATAGAGTTCCATTTGGGTTCAAGACCACTCAGTTCTCTGGGTTCTAAGTACACTGCAGCTGTGTGCAGTACTGCTGAGATATAAATAGATCACCATCTCAGCAGGTTTTAAAGCTACAAATAAGCTTATTAAAATTGAGACATTGCATTAACTGCTTTCAGTTCCATTAATGATTATCCTTCCATTCAGGAACACTGAATGCAGTTATTCCATAGCATTGCACAGAAATGTGACAGTCAAAGTGATGCCTCTGGATCTAAGTTTACAGTATGTATTTCTCTGAGTAGGAACAGCTACTTTTCATCAGGCTAATGTTTGAGAATTAAAAGAATGTATAAAGCAATTTTTTTTTTTTTGGCTTAGAGGAAGCTTATCTTTATATCCTCATATCAAATTCAGCTTGGTAAGAGAGATAAAATGTTCAACAGGTATTGCTGGTGCTGGTGGAGGTTTAGCAACTAGATGAACTAGTTAAACTCCCACCATGGTAAATACTGTTCCGTGTTTCAAAACCTGAATAATCATCTGTTTTAATTTCCAAATATCTGATGTAATACTGATTTCACTTGGTAGTCTACCTTTCAAGATCGTTTTCTCTCAGATAAACATTAGATTAGTCTCCTGGAGCCTAAATAAATGCCAGTATCTCTAAAGATCTGGAAGAGAAATGGAAATAGAAGACTTGGAGAAAACTTTCCTTTAATTTCTCCTTCAATTTCTCTTTTCTGGGATAATAGAGCTTTTTGACTTCTTTGCAATCTTACCAACCTTCCCCTACATTTGCATTTTATAACAGATTTATTTATATTTAGCATTTTTCTTTGGCTAGCAGAAGAGGTTATGATGCTGGATTAGTGCTTTATTCATAGTAGGATTTCAGATGAGTCACGGATATATCTCTGCAGCAGCTGTTGCAGACCTTGTAATGCCATTATGCCCTGACTCTGAGTGAGATGCTGCACTGAGGTTCTATGCCTACCCTCTTAGGGATTTCTACAACACAGAAGCCCTCCAATGTAGATGATGGGAGACTATCAAAGAAATTTTGATGTAGAGCATATCCTGCAGGCATAATGCACACAATATGTACTTTACAAGTGTTGTGACCTTTTCAGATCTTATTTGGAAAAACACTGCAGAAGATGAGGAACATGTACTTGCAGAAGTTTGTAGCTGTGACCTGTCAACAAAGATTCACTTCCTGAATAGTAAAAAAACAAAAACAAAATATTTCCTAACTCAGCAAAAGAAAAACTGAAACCGAAAACTCCCAACTAGACAGTGAAACAAACAAGGAAAAAACCCCCACAAACCCAACAACAAAAGATAACCAAACAAAATGCTTCCTTGCTCATAGTAACAAAAAAATCCACAAAACAAAAAACTAAAATAAATACCTCTTTGCTGTTGATTTTTAAATGTCCTATTTCCTTGCTCACCTCTGCAGCCTCACTAAAGACTGTTAGTATCTATAAGAGCTTTTAGAGGTCCTGCTGAAAAAGTACACACTTGTACTACAGAAGGAAATAGATCTCATTTGATACTAGAAATTTGGTCAGGAATTTAGCTGAATGTCTTCAGAAGATTAGAAAGCATTTTATACATTCCCAACACCATTATAAAATTCTGAGTTCAGGGGAAGAGTTGTCATAAGCATAGACCCAGACAATGCTTGACATTTTAAGCTTCAATCCCAAGAACTCTGCTAAGCTTCCACCCTTGAGTGATGCCATCTGCACAGAAATATTAATCCCATATTTACCTCTAAGGTCTCTTATGTTAAAATTGTCACTCTCAGCTAAATTCAGATTTAGAGCAGATAACCTGCAATACCTGGGGAGAGGTACATAAAGTACAGCCACTTGTCCTAAGGACTCAGCAAAAAACAGCTGTGATCACTTTTTTCTGTCAAGTCATCCAGTCAGGTAATAGGCACTGCATTAGACTAATGGAAGATATATACCTGGCTTCTTGCATACATTGCTAACATTACACTTGCTAGTCAGTGCTCATTTAATTTAATTTCATTCCACTGCCTTTATTTGAGTATATCTGGAGTTAATCTGGTTTGTGAAGATATAAATAAAGCAATAGAGGACATACACACAGAGATTTAATAGTAGCAAGTTACATTTCTGAAAATCAGAAATAGAATGGTGCAAAATTGCTATGGTGTGAAGATACACAAATAAAAAGGGGTAGAAGAATTAGCTAAATAATTTTTTACACTGTTGATTACCCAAAAAAGATGGATATTTTTTGACATGTCAAACATCTCAAAGATAAAACATGAATTCTCACTGCCTAAAACAAAGGAAAGGGGCATCTGTCGTGTTACACACTCACTCACTCTGTATCAGAACCTCCTTCAAAGCTTTTCAGAGACTCCCATCACGCTGCATGTTTTGATTTTGCAATGAACCCAGCACAAGAACATTATTTTGTTTAAAGGTCACGCAAACACTGGCTGAGTACACTCTTAAACAAAACTATTTCATAAATACACATGGTTAGAATATTTCATAAGGGCCCAGTGTTGCAAGGTTTTGAGTATATGAGCAATGACCTTATTCCCCAGATTAGTCTGTATTTATCACCTACATAAAAGGGAATAGACATTGTAAGTACTTACATCAACACAGATCAAAATAATCTTGTTCTATAATGGTTAATATTACCACTGGGCAACTAGGTATAGGCTAGATATAGTGTGTGTGAACAATAAGGTACTGTTCAACTGAAACTTGGATGTTTTAATTCCTTACATTGGCTGTTCTAAAGTTCCTGAAACAAGTTACGACAGAATCTTCTTTTTTTTAAACGTATTGCAGCTGCCCTTCTATCTAGGTAGCTTTATATCTCTCTTCATTGTGATATTGCAGAGCTAAATGAATGCTGAAGACAGACTTTATTGGAAAGTAAAATACCATGTCATGAGCATCTAACACAGAAATAGGCATAATTGTATTCTTCATTGAAGAGTGCCATTCTTACAAAGATTACATGAGAATGCCCTTCTGCTCTTCATCTTTTTTTTTAATTGTGCCACATTACTTTACTCTAGAGGAGAGAGAAAGGAAATGGGTAGTGCAATAGGTCACATCATTGAGGAATAATACTGATATATAGCCTAGTATTATTTGGCATTATGCTTTTTGGGCAGAAGCAGGTTTTTCATTTGTTCTACCGACTACAAAATAACACGATGGCTTTAAAATTGCTGAAAAAAAAGATCTGGGCAGTATCCTTGAACATCTAAGCTTAATATCAAAAAGGACTGTCAAGTTTAGCCTGTCCAAGATTTAATTCTGAGGCTTTCTTTTTACTGAAGGACATGGAATATATCAAAAGAGAGTTTTTATAAAAGCGTAGGAAAACAAAACTTTGGGAAGTTGGGAAAAGTGGTTTGTGACCAAAGTCTAAACTGAGCAGGGCTTCATGTGTGCATTAAAGTCTGTGAGGTTCAACAGGCTGCCAGGATACTGTGACTTTCAACTCAGGACAAACTGATTCTGTAACCCTTACAGTAAAACTTCCCAGGTTTTTAAAGGCATTCTAGAGCCAAAGATAAAAAAATCATCATGAAGGTTATTTTCAGTTTTCATTAAAATTATTAGACTTCAATCTAAACCATCTGACACCTTTAATGTCAAAGTTATTCTTTTACAGGCAGACTAACATTCTTCTGGAATGGCTTGATGAAGTGTGCCACAAACATCATGAGCATTCTGACACTTCTGAGTTTCAAATCTGATCTGTCATAAGAGTTGGACATTTGGTTATTACCCACAGCCCAAGAGCTGAAGCTCTTAACCAAGGACTAGGACAAGTACCAACCCCAATGTCAAACACCAGACATTTGTCCATGAGGGTGTGGAAAGCATGAGTTTCTTGATGTCCTAAAAGAGGTGTACTTGGGTAGCTTAAGACACTTTGTCCGTTATTTTAACTCCTCTCTCTTGCTTTGCCTTGTACAATGTTTCATTACTCCTACCTTCCCTATCTACAACTATTTCCTGACTCCAGTCCTCCATGTTGCAATCACACCTCATCCTCCTTGCACGCAATTTTCTCCAAGAGTGACACTGAAAAATACAGAAAGTCTAATTTTTTTAGTCATTCAATGTTAATCTAGTACATTCTCTCCTGATCTGGGAAAGATACTGGGAAAAGCTAGTACAGAGGGGAATCCTGCTCTGTCCTTCAAGTCCCAGCAAACAGTGTAACCTTCAGAGATTTGGCTGTCAAATACTGCCTGCACTGAGAATCTGCAAGCTCAGATGTTTGGAGTCATGACTCGCCCAATTTCAAGTTGACTTTATTCTCAGCTTTTTTTGAGCAATGTCATAAACCATTCCTCTCACAATTAGGCAGATCAGCTGCACTTCTGCAAAGGTTTTGCAGTTTCTCAACTAAACAATCAGTAAATATTTAAAATAGGAATCCCTCAGTACACCGTTTTCTCTCTCCCAAAGGCTGGCTGCTCATGTTTGGATGCAGTGAAATCAGGAAGAGACAAGAAGGCACAGAGATCAGTTTCCAACCTCAAATCTGCTACTCTGCAGGAGGGCACTACAGGCAGTGCCCACTATACTTCTCTACTACTACAGAGAGTGACACCTGCTCACTCTCCTCAAAACACTGAGGGGACTCATGCACTGTACTGCTTTGTTTAACAGATTTTTTATGAGTGGATTTCAGACTAATAATGAGTTATTGGTTTATGATTTCCTTCTCTTTATTCATATTTGAATATGCCTGCTGTCACAGCTCTTCACTATCTCTACCTAGATACTAGGATAGATACTTAAATCTCTTATCAGTGCTTTCTGTAACTGACTGTCTGTAAAACTGAATGCATTTATTTTGGTACAAGTTCTCCTTATTCCCCCTCCTCATTCTCCCAAAAACATGTATCTATTTGGATATGAGTATTTTAACAATGTTTTTTGGAAAAGTATCCCAGTTGTTTTCAATTTAAACTTCAGCAGCCTTCCTCACCACCCAGTTTTTCCATACACAGTGTGATAACATCTTTAAAATTGGAAGTGTTAAAGCCAGCATAAAATGGAGGAAACAGCAGTGAATTCTACTATTTTTATCAATGTAAAATTACATAACTTTAATTTGCACGGATTTCTTAAAGTGAAAGTAATCACTGAACAGCAGAATTAAATGGTCATGCTGTGTAATTACAACCTGTGTGTGCCACCAGTCATTACCCTTTTAACATGTTCTTATAAGATTTGCCTTCACAGAAGACCAATGTAGTATAAACATGTGCATTTTGTTTCTCTTCTGCGGTTTTAATCTAGTATTTGCATAAGCATGTGACCAGCCACAAAGAGGCCATCTGGCTGGCCACACTCTCCCTGATCCATTTTCTTTATGTGCCAGCAGTGCTTGCTCCTGTGCCATCTTCCTTGCAGATAAATCACTCGCCACAACACTATACCCAAACTATCAGCATGACTGTTTCAGTTTCTGTCTGCTGAGCAATGAATACTCATGTGTTTGCCACAGCTTCACAAACATCAAGGAATGCCTGCAGAATGCTACAATAGCCTTGAACCCACTGTGAAGGCCAAGTAGTCTGGCAAGAATTCAAATCTTTGCCTTGCTGGTTTGTTTGGTTTTTTCCAGGCATGGTGAATTTCCTCCTATTTTCTACAGCTGTGACTGCCTATCAAGAGAGTCACATGCAAACCTCTGCTTTCATGTTCCCCTTTAACTGTCTGCTCTTGTATGACTGCTCTTCCTGTTTACCCAGTTTACCCAGTTATATCATGACAAGGTCCTGTGAGGTCCAGCAGGTGGGTACTGGCAGTCCTGTAAGAAACTGCCTGTACTGTGGATCTATATTTACGACTTAACATCATGGAAACCCAAGCTGATGATCATTTCAGCCCAGCCTTGCATGGTCTTGAACACCTGCAGAGGGACCTTGACAAACTGGGCAATCTACTTTTGAAGTATTGACTGGGCTGTCACCAGCCAAATGAAACTCAACATGGCAAATGCCAGACTCTGCAACTGGAATGGGGCAACCCTGGATGTACAGACAGGCTGGGGAACGAGATGCTGGAAAGCAGTGACACAGAAAGGGACCTTGGGGTCCTGGTCAACAGAAAGTTGAATGTGAGTCAGCTGTGCCCTGGCAGCCAGGAGGGACAACCCTGTCCTGGGGGGCATCAGGCACAGCATCACCAGCCAGGCAAGGGAGGGGATTGTCCCGCTCTCCTCTGCACCGGGGTGGCCTCACCTCAAGTCCTGTGGGCAGTTTTGGTCAATATAAGAAAGATATTAAAATACTAGGGAGTATCCAAAGGAGGGCAAGGAAGATGGTGAAGGGTTCTTGAGCAGAAGCCACATGAAGAGCAACTGAGGTCACTTGGTCTGGCCAGCCTGGAGAAGAGGGGACTGATGGTAAACCTCATTGCAGCTACAACTTCCTTTTGAATGGAAGAGCAGACACTGATCTCTTCCTTGTGGTGTCCAGGCACAGGACCCAAGGGAATGGCCTGGACTTGTGTTAGGGGAGATTTAGGTTGGATATTAGAAAAAGGGTTTTCGATTGGGTACTGAAATGAGCTACCCAGAAAAGTGGTCATAGCACCAAGCCTGACAGAGTTCAAGAAGAATTTGGACAATGCTCTCAGGTCCATGGTGTCACTCTTGAGGGGGGAGGGTCAGAAATGGGACTCAATGATCCTTCCAACTCAACTTATTCTCTGATTCTTTGATTCTGAGACTTCCTCTGAAGGGCTAAGCACTATTCCTAGCAATATTGAGGCCAGGACCTCATTATAATTGGAATGGCATTATTCATGTTAATATCAAAAGAGAATAGCAAGGGACCTTAAGGATATTGTTCTTCCAAACCCCCTGCCATGGACAGGGAACCTTCCACGAAACCAGGCTGCTCAGAGCCCAATTCAGTCTGGTCTTGACCACCTCCAGGGATGAGGAGTCCACAACCTCCCTGGACAACCTATTCCAGTGCCTTACCACCCTTACAGAAAAGAATTTCCTCCTCATATCTAATCTAAACCTTCCCTCTTGATTAAGGCCACTTCCCCTCATCCTATCACTACATGCCTTTGAAAAAAAAAAAAAATCTGTTCAAAAGATAAATAAAAGCTACAAAAGTTGAGAATTTAGATGTCATGTGTGACAACTCCTAAAAAATTATATGGCACAATACACAGAAGACAGAAGGCAGCAGAGGTCCCCAAAGATCTCTTTCAACATAGCCTCTCTCTCTGTCTATATCCATCCCTCATTCTTGCAAATTGAGTTCCAGCAAGGCCTGTTTTGGGAAAAGATAAAGAGTAACTTCCCTCCACATGTAAAAAAGAAGTTATGAAAGAAAAGGATAATGAGGTAGATTTAAAGAAGAACTGATACACTAACTTTATTTACCAAAAGGAACGCTCCTGATAGCACATTTAATAGTATCTGTACTCTTTTCAAGGCCAAGCTACAAAACAGACCAAGAACTGACCATAAATGTATTGCACCATTGTGGACATCTAGGCTGACTGCTTCCAACTACCAGAATTCCATTTAGCATGTGAGATCATAACTTTCCAGGAATTTGCATGTCTGATGTGGTCCAAATGACGCTGCCACACAGTGTTACAGGATGCACACTAGAAAAGCTGTTCTTGCTGACTTCCATTGCAAACAACCATGTGTTTGGTTTTATACTATGGAATTATATATCTGTAAGTATTTTTTTCCTTCAGTGCCATGAATGTGAACCTATAAGAGTACAAAGAAAATTTGAGTAAAGGATCTTTAGGCTCAGGTACGGAGTTTGATCTACAGGGAACAGGATATACAGATGTGGCATTTGTTACACTCTGGATCAGCTTTGTTTCTGTTTGTCTGGAGTCTTCTTGCTTTCCTATAATTTGTTTATGCAGCCAGGTACCACTACAGCAGCTGAGGGAGAAACTACTCGGAATGCCTTCACAGGTTTCTATAAATCAGCCTAGAGACTCAATTATTCAATGTGATTTGTGGCATGTTCTATATGTCTAAATATCCACTTCAGGGGCTTGAGGTTTCTTTTATTAACATGTTTTGCCTCAGAAAAGGAGTTGTTTTGTATTTCATAATCATAAAGGATACGATCAACATAAATTTACACTCTTTTGTATGAAACAAACACATTCTATAATAAAAATTTCACAGATGCAACATGTGGGCAAACAGAAGATTTACTGTTTTCTGTTAAACTACCAAAATAACTGTCAAGAATTTCACTAGAAATATTTGAAATATCAGCAAAGTCAAATATTTTTTAAAACTTGCTTTGGAGATGTATTTATCTGAGAAGATAAAACCTAACATGAGAAATTCCAAAGTTCAGAAAATAACGAGTCAACATGTAATTTTGTAAATAAAACTAATTACCATTTTAATGGTTTCAGGAAGAATTTTAAAGCACTTAATCTGATCTACTTGTAGAAGAGTTACCAGAAGCTTATACTTAGACATATGCAAAACGGATTTAAAAATCAGTACACGAAGTCTGTAAGTATTACCCTTTCAGAGGGTCAAAGACAGCAAAGAAAAAATAAGCTATTGCTCCATTGAGCACAGAACTAATTCTCTTCAGCAATACCATACATAGCCTTCTAGTAAAATTACAGATTCATCTGAGCTAAAATGGTTGATTCTCCATACCTTTTGGAGTTTTAGATGTAGTTATTTATAAAATTTCATTAGACACTTCCCATGCTATGGGAGTATCCTGTATATTCAGTCACAAAAATAACGGTTCAGAATTATGAGAGCTTGAGATTAACTGCACAGCCACCAGTTGCTGCACTATCCTATGAAGCAGAAAAACACATATACCAGAAATCCTTTCCACAAAGCTCTGGAAAACCAGCAAAAGTTACAGTATTAGTTTTCCCTTCCATTACTGTATGAAACCTGGCCACTTACTTTCTGTCAATATATCACAAATGGAAATTGCACCCTGAAAATTCATATTAAATATTAATTCATATGAATTAATAGCACTATTGGGAAAATCTATACTAAAATTTTATGTGTGTCAAGTTTGTAAAAACTTCAAGCCTGCAGACCTCATTTATCCTGCTTTATATATGCAGTCATTTTATATAGAGTATTTCTTACTGTGGTAGGCTACTACAGTGCACAGTTAGTATACCAGAAAGAATGGAAACTTCTATATTTTCTAAAAAAGTAAGTGTTTATACTATTTGCAAGAACAGATTTGAGTTGGGTTAAGTAGTCCATACCCCTGAAAGCCATTACAGATGAAATTGTGATGTAAGACTGGATCATCATAGCTCAGTCAAATCATCAAACTATGGCATGGTGGAGGTGATATTTTTGACATATGTATAAACATCTATTCTTTCACAATTTTCTTTTACTAGCTCAACATTTCAGCTGTCATTGCAAGACATTTTATGTCTGAAATAACTTATTCTTCTCAATGAATATGCAATTTTTCTGCATATATTTTAAAAACAAAGTTTCTGTCATCTTTTGTTCCAAAAGGTAGGGTGTGCTAACAAATTAATGCTAATAAATTTCTATCTGCTCCACCAGAGCTTCCACATATTTCAAAATACACATTGAAATTGAAGAAAAAACTCAATTAAGAGTGTCATCTAATCTTTAAAGCAGAATATAGGCATATTTTTTAATTTATAGCTGGGTTGGAAAGCAGAATGGCTTGCTTCTGTTTTGTAGTCCTGTCATGTACATTCCAAACAAGTGATGATCCAAAGCTAAATATTGGATTCCTTAAATATAGAGCACATTTTCAAGTGCATAAACTAAACACACGCTCAGCTTAAAAAGCTGCAGAAGCCTTTTCTGACCTGTTTCTATCAAAACAGGCAGGGTGACATGTGGAGATGGAAAATTCTTGAGTAACACAGGTTCCATTTACACAGAAGAGGTGAAAGGATGGAGCTCATACAGTTGTCTTCCAAAGGAAAGAAATAAATACAAGGGCCAGCTGGTCTTGCTTGCAGATCATGTTGGGAGAAATGAAGAAATAGACACTACTGTGCTTCTCCTGGAGTAATGTTGCAAGTGGATGGGGACTGTTAGGAAATACAGAGCTGAGTTTCATTTATTTGGATGACATCTGGATGAACTGTCTGTTGTGTAACTAAATGGTTAAACATGTTTATCTTACCATTGACACTTTGTAAAATAAAAACTGGAAAAATGGAGAATTTTTTAACTGATGGCAAGATTTAAAAAACCTTACTCATTCATTCTTTCAAATATTACTCATGCTATAACTTCAAAAAAGGCCTTTCCTTAAAAAAAAAAAAAAAAAAAAAAAAAGACTTATAAGCTTTCATAGTAACTCAGAGTACACAAAAGTATACCAAGATTAAGGTTAGTCATTTTTTTGTTGCGCTGTTTTGTGAGGTGGATAGTGGCCTTATTTGTAAAATAACTATTCACAATTTTAAGTAATTTAAATAATACTTGGCAGCATTGTTATAGCATCTTCTGTTCCCAAGAGGGTACACTTCCAGTTGCCCAAAGGTATCAGTAACAAGCACCACTTGCCAGGGATACTACAGCCAAAAAACCCAGTTTAGGCATAAAATAGCATCCAAATGTGGATTTAAGTGACAATCCTATTTGTCACCAGCACTGCAGTAATTTGGGGGGAAATGCATGTTGACTGGCATGTATATTCATTTATAGTGAATGTCACAATTTCTTTGCAGTCTTTTAACAATAGTGAAGCTGCTAGAAATTGCAAACCACCACTCCCACACCCCTCAAGAACTCTCTTTCACAAAAGGGCACTATTGATGCTGGGAGGTTGTTGGTTTTTTTTTTTTTATATATATGTATACATATATACATATATCTATGAGTCCCCTAAATGACTGCTTCAGTCAGGCTTCAATGGAATGTCACAAAAAACTAGAAGCTATTTCTTGTCGAAAATAATTTGCACCAGCTAAGACTGCCCACAACTGACTGACCCACACTCCCACACTGAGTATTTCTTAAAACTGGATGAGCAATGCATGCTATTTCCAGGCATTTTGTTTTACCAGAAAAATGCATGAAGAGACATCTTTCTACAATCCTTGTTTCTGGTTCAGAAAAGAAAGAAAAATCTCAAAACCCACAAAAACACAAACAACCCACACAGATTGCTGCATAGATGATGCAGAAGAGCATTCCCTTTTGAAGGATACTCTCGAGCAGGTTTTCTGACCTGTGACTTGAAATTCACAGTATTTATTTCCTAATGCAGTCATCTCTGAAGCAAAATATTCCTCTTCCTTGATATCTGAGCTCAGCATTTAAGAAAAACAAATTCTTGGTTCACTTTCCTCCATGAATGAAGCACTGCTTCACAGAATCATAAAATCATTAATGCTGAGAAAGACCTCTAAGAGTCCAGCCATTAACACAATACTGCCAGGTCCATCACTAAACCCTAAACACCGACAACATCAACATGTTTGGCTTGATCCATTTACAGAGATTAAATTTATACAATTTTATCAAATATTCACTCTGCTGCTGTCAAGAAAGACTATATATATCTCTTATTTTCTTACAGCGGGTGTATATGCTCTATAGTGATAACAGCAGCAATCCTACATCTGTAATCTGTGTTATGTACTTTATTGAGGACACAATGGTGGCCTTTAGGGGACACGTCAGCCTCAAATCCTCTGAAGATCCATGAGACAATAGTAGCTTTATTCCATTCCATCATCCTCTAGGCAGCCAGTATGCTTTATGCCTGAAACAGATGCAAGACGTAATTACGCCAAGTAGACCTGCCTCCAAATCCCATCACTTTTCCTGTTTTCTCCTGCATCCTGTTTTTGCTGAGGCTATTTTTCACCGAGGCATGGGGACGGCATGCGGCAGGCGCACTGCTCAGCCTGTTGCCGTCGCCCCAGAGTCACGCTCACAGTCTCGAAGTGAAAGTGCTGCTGCTGCTTCGGCCCGAGGCATCTGCGCCTGGGACCTCCTTCCCAACAGCCCACACGGGAGCAGCGCTTGGATTCACACTGACTCACGGCTGTCAAGCTGCGGCATCCCGACTGAGATTAAAAATAAAAAGTCGGGAGAGAGTTCGAAGGCTGCCTGTCAAACAGAGCGTGGCACAAACACTCTCCTCGCCTGAATGAAGGCTATGGAACACCGTTTCAATTCCCTCTCCGGATGAACGCCTCCCGGCCCCCACCGCGCCCCTCTACATCTCGCTCAGCAGCGTACGAGACCGATGGAGGGAGGGAGTCGGGGAGTCCGCTCTGCACATAACCACGGCTGAGCAGCTCTGCCGGCTCGCCGCCGGGCCTGCTGCCCCCCGTCCCTGCCGCCCGGCAAGGCCACCGGGCTGCACAGGCTTGGCGGAGCCCCGCTCACCCCGCCTGGCCCCCGGCACTCCCCGCCTCGGCCACGGGTCCCGCCCGCCGCGGCTGCCGGAGACACCGGGCGACCTTGCCCGGGGCTTCCCCCGCCCGCCCCCAGTGCCGGGCAGCGGCCCAGGGCTCGGCGCGTTCCATTCCCCCCGCGTCACGGGGTGGGAGCGCATCAGAAGCCCTTCGCTCCNGTCCGAGATCCGCTCCCGCGCAGAGGGTAAGAACCGCCCGCCTCTCCGCGCCGGTAGAGAGCGACGGGGGAGCCCGGCCGGCGTTCCGGCGCGGAGCCGCGGCGGGGTCTGCGCCGCCTGGCCGGGAGGGGGCGGTGGGAGCCGGTGTCGCGCCGCCGCGGCGCTCCTCACCCCCATCTCCTGTCGTGCCCTGCGCCCACGGTGGGGCTGCGGCGGCAGCGACCCCAGCCTGGGGCGTGAGCGATGACGGTGTTCTCGGGGAGGCCTCGTATTTATGGTTGTCTATATCCGGTGAGCCCCGGGCAGCATTTTGCCCCTCAGCGATGGCAGCGGTGGTTTCGTTTTCCCTGTGGTGTGTGGCTGCCCGGCCCGCCGGCCCCAAGCGGCAGCGGGGGCTCATGGCCTGGGGTCCTCGGCCCGGGAATAAGCCGGAATCCTCTTTTGTGTGTAACATGTACGTGTGCGCTGATCATCAGAAATAAGCGTTTCTGACACACGGCTTGTGCCAGGAAGCTTCGGGCAGTGCTGAAGTCTCGTGCCTAAGTGGATTTGTTTAACCTCGGGTAACGTGTCAGCAGCTGCCTTGTGAAAAGAATCATTGCAGTGGAATTGCGTTACTATAAGGTTTATTTTATGCAAAAGTAACATTTGAAATCCTGGACCCCAAAGCGGCAGTATGTTGGAGCTGCCTGTGATTTGTGGTTGTTGTGGGTAACAATAACAATGCCCCGGTAATGGCATCAGAAGTATTTAGGCAGTTATGCTGGATTTATCCCCTTTTCTGAAAGTTTCCTTGCTTAAACTATATATCCAGTTGATTCTTTTTTATTTTTGGGCTTCGCTGTGCTTTGTTTGGTATAGGGTGGCAGAAACTTCCTCCCTGTATCTTTCTTCCTTCTTCCAAAGAAAGAATATTTTATTTAACTTCTGTGCAAGAAAAAGCACAAAGAAACATAGCTTAGAAGTGGGCTGTTAGATTGATGTTCTTTTCCAGTTCTACCATGTTATATGCCTTCCTCCACCAAAAGTAGGTTTGTAGGAGGTCTGGCTCTGCCTCTGCCTAGGAAATGTTAGTGGCAAAGAAATAGAAGGATNTGCCGATAACCGGTTAGGCGCGGTGACCCGACAAACCCGAGCCCGGGGAACAGGGAGATAGCAGCGGGACGCCTCAGGACAGGGAGGCGCGGGGGGAGGGCGGATTGGTAGATTCCGGAGGGGGCCGGCGAGTGCGGAGCGCGGGCGCCGCGGCTGTCAGTGAGCAGCGGCGGCGCCAGCGGGGANGCCCCGGGCAGCATTTTGCCCCTCAGCGATGGCAGCGGTGGTTTCGTTTTCCCTGTGGTGTGTGGCTGCCCGGCCCGCCGGCCCCAAGCGGCAGCGGGGGCTCATGGCCTGGGGTCCTCGGCCCGGGAATAAGCCGGAATCCTCTTTTGTGTGTAACATGTACGTGTGCGCTGATCATCAGAAATAAGCGTTTCTGACACACGGCTTGTGCCAGGAAGCTTCGGGCAGTGCTGAAGTCTCGTGCCTAAGTGGATTTGTTTAACCTCGGGTAACGTGTCAGCAGCTGCCTTGTGAAAAGAATCATTGCAGTGGAATTGCGTTACTATATAAGGTTTATTTTATGCAAAAGTAACATTTGAAATCCTGGACCCCAAAGCGGCAGTATGTTGGAGCTGCCTGTGATTTGTGGTTGTTCTGGGTAACAATAACAGTGTCTCGGTAATGGCATAAGAAGTATTTAGGCAGTTATGCTGGATTTATCCCCTTTTCTGAAAGTTTCCTTGCTTAAACTATATATCCAGTTGATTCTTTTTTATTTTTGGGCTTCGCTGTGCTTTGTTTGGTATAGGGTGGCAGAAACTTCCTCCCTGTATCTTTCTTCCTTCTTCCAAAGAAAGAATATTTTATTTAACTTCTGTGCAAGAAAAAGCACAAAGAAACATAGCTTAGAAGTGGGCTGTTAGATTGATGTTCTTTTCCAGTTCTACCATGTTATATGCCTTCCTCCACCAAAAGTAGGTTTGTAGGAGGTCTGGCTCTGCCTCTGCCTAGGAAATGTTAGTGGCAAAGAAATAGAAGGATGCATCTTTCTGAGAAGAAAGGGAGAGAGTGCATCCTTTCAGGAACACTTCTAGTATGTGTTTGCGACCAGAGCAGCAGTCCTGTATACTCATAGTGATTAGTGGATGCATATAATGAGACTAGTTAAACGTCCAATTTTTTCAGTGCTTAATTTTAATTCTTTTTCACTTACCCTTGTTCCAGACAATTGGTTTTCATTGCAGGCTGAACATTGCATAAATAAATTGGGAAAATTGATGCTCTCGTTAAAATTATCTAATTCCAGAACTCTTAATGGTTATTAACGGAATAAATGTGGTGCTCCCTAAAGGTAACTGGCTATCTAAGATTTACAATTGCAATAAAAGGAAAAAAAAAAAAAAGTCTGGTATATTTTTCAAGGTTGAATGACTGTGAAGCAGTTAAATACTGGGTTTAAGAAGCTTACCAAAACCACTTTCTTTAGGACTGACAGCAGGTATAAAGCATCTTTTAAGAAACTTAACTTTTGCAAAATGTCATGCTAGTTTTTTCATTACACCAGTCGAGTTGATTCTATATGACTCATACTGTACTTTACTATATATATAGTACTCCTCAAAAAAATTGAAATGTTACTGTTTTCTTAGTCTTATATTAATGTGACACTT
The DNA here is from genome assembly GCA_013400635.1 of Hypocryptadius cinnamomeus. NCBI lineage: Eukaryota > Metazoa > Chordata > Aves > Passeriformes > Zosteropidae > Hypocryptadius > Hypocryptadius cinnamomeus. The sequence continues at coordinate 5,052 of VYZP01080262.1, read as the reverse complement.
ACTAATTAATTGGATCTATAGTTAGTCTTTGTTTAGATATAATTCACAATGAAACCAACATAAATTAGCATCTTTTTTTTTTTTTCTTTTTGAGATGACTCCTTCCAAGTCCAGTTACTTCATACATTTAGACTACATAGTTGCCATTTGTAAATAGCTCTTTATAAATGCTACTGTTTTCTAAAACAGAGAACTCCAGCACTCTGCGGTGTATTTGACAGGGACATAAAGGAACTGTCAAACCCTAGTTCTGGCAACAGCCCAAGTCTCTTAGATAAACACTGTGCCAAGTGATGATAAAGCTGCTTTCAGAGAACTCCACCAAAGTCTTACCCCCAGTGCAGAGTTGTTACTGGCAGGATCCCTCTGTGTTCTTGGAACACTGGTAATACTGTAATCACAAGCAACAGCTTCCATGACTTCTGTCATGGTGTGGACCATTCCTTAGCCTAAGACTTGTGGGGGTCTGACAGACAGTATTACTTGTCTTATTCTAGAAATTTGGTATTGTATCTTTGGGCTTAAAATCTCACTTTTCTCTCCTGTCACTGCAGCAACTAATTCCTGCTTCAGAGACCTTTTCCATGGAGCATGAACTACCTTACCAGGCTGGGCTGTCTTGAACACCATCTCAGAGAGAACTAAGCTCTCTCTCACATGAAGAGATAGTGATAATGTTATTAGAAAAAATCAAATGTTGTGCTCAAGTGAAACAAACCGAATCAGAACGATGTGCACATGTAGCATTCCCAAGAAGTGGTCAACAGTTGCACAGAAGAATTGACACTACAGTCTGTAAATTGTTGCAAAATAAAAATTGTAGGTATTTTAGGGTCTGTAAGCCAACATGTTACCTGTGTAGAGAAAAGAATTTGATCAAAAAAGAACTACTGATTTTGTGTCGTTCTTCCAAACCTCTGCAAATTCTTCATGGCTGATGAAGGATAACCAAGCGTGCTTATAAACATGTTTTAATAGGTTTTTGTGTCTGTTATCCTGTTGCAAGAGATAGGTGTTGCTTACCATTCTGAAGTGGTATGTGTATCAATAAAGTCTCACTCAAGGTACAGAAGATCCGGCCCTCTTAAACAAATATAGGAAATTGGTGTCGTGTATTCTGCAGTTGCAAAACACAAGGGGAATCTTTGAGTAGTGTGGCCTACATAAAGCTTTATTAAATACAGTAAGTAACTGTGGTTATTTTAGCTATATATAGCTTCACAGTTAATATATGCATCTGTTAAATAATATGAAATTGGATCATTCAAGTAATTCTGTTTCTTTTGAGAGATTCTGGGAAAGTGGAATTGTTCTTCTCAAGTCTTATTAGGGTTCTCTGAAGATTGAAGCATTAATCTTTTTCCTCTGTGTTTTGGTGGAGTTCAGTGAACTATATTAGGTCATTGAGAAGGGGTAGAGAGTTGAGGTGTCACGATGCTGCCTACCAAAACTAGTAGGTAATAACTAGTTCTTGTTGGTATTCTTGTACAAAATCTAGGTGGAGCTGAACTGGGGTAAGATGAGATGACTTTCACATGAGGAAAGAATGTATTTTGAAATTCTGTAGTGGCCATCAGATTGTCTTCAGCAAACTATTGGTTTTTGTAGTGCCTAATGTATCCTTAGGTATTTCTGCTTATGGTCTTTAGGAATATATAACATTTTATCAGATTGAGTTATCATTATAGTAACTTGTGTCTGGGGTTTATTTCTGCCAAATGTGTTTTGATCCCAGTGTTTCACAACAGGGAAAAATCTTGGTTTAGTTCTATACAGGCTTGGCCGTCTCAGTGGTACCAGCAGGTTCAAGCAGGTCATTTAAATTTCCTTCTGTGCTCTGACTCCTCGGAAGAACAGACTGATGGGTCAGGTTCCCAGTGCCTATTCTGCAACTGAAGGTCTGTCATGGCTTTGCAACAAATAATTCTGAAGACACTTTCTTTTTCATAGTGATTCCATCTTGGAACTATGCCCCGTGCTTCAGAAATATGAGCTAGCAAACAGACTATTCTGGCATTGGCTGGGATAGACTTAGTTTTCTTCCTAGCAGCAGATACAATGCTGTGTTTTGGATTTAGGATGAGAATAATGTGATAACACACTGATGTTTCAATTGTTTCTGAGCAGCACTTGCACTAAATCAAGGACTTGTCAGCATCTCATACTGCCCTGCTAGGGAGGAAGCTGGGAGTTCAAAAGGTAAAGGACGGGACACAGCCAGGGCAGCTGCCTCCCAGCTGGCCAAAGGGATATCCCAGACCTTTTGGTATTATGCTGAAAAAATAGCAAAACTGGGGGGAGAATTGGCAGGGGGCTGGCAGCCTGCTGCTCAGGGACTGGATGGACATTGGTCAGTGGTTGGTGAGCAATTGTGCGTTACTTGTTTTGTATGTTCTTTTATCATTATTTTCCCTTCTTTTTCTGTCCTATTAAGCTGCTTTTATCTCAGCCCATGAGTTTTATCTTTTTTCTGATCCTCTGCCCCAGCACTTGGGGTAAGCAAGTGAGTGACTGTGTGGTGTTTAGCTGCCTGCCAGGTTGAACCACAGCACTTAGTTGTATAAGAGGTTCTTGGCTGCCGCATGAGCGTTCAGAGGTTTTGAAAGCTCTACTTAGAGAATAAAAAAGAAATTTTTAATGATGAAGAGGAGTGTATTAAAATCCTTTTGGCAATTTGGTTGAGGGTTTTCTTTCCTTCCCTTTATTTTCATATTGTAGTATATGTGTATATAACATTACAATCTTGTCATGAAAATGAGACTGTTTTAAGGAATGAAAGCTGAAAGTCTAAACTACCCTACCTAAAGGAAAAATTAGGGGTATGGAATTTACTGTTGTTGTTTTACTAATGTAGAAACTTTTTAATCAGGACTGGTTTAGGAAGAGTCCCTGCAAATACTGAGAGTTTGAAGAGAGATGCTTCTTCCAAATTTATTGTTGGATCAAAATATGGTCTTCAGTGGGTGCTCTTGTTGAAAGACGCACTAATTGGTTTGGGGGCTGTGTTTGTTTGTTTATTTATTTGCAATTTGTTGTTATTGAAGATATTATGGTTTTTTCGCTGGGTTAGGCTGCCAAATGAGTCTGTGTGGTTCCTTGAGCATTTTGTTGGCACCTGTTAGGGTGGGTCAGTCTGTTAGGCTGGCTGTCCTTCCTCTGAAGAGACTTCTTGAGATAAATACTGATGTTTGAATGTGTGTGCCTTTCATCAGGCGAGGAAGGAAATAGAGAAATTGCAGAGGGTGAATGTAGTAGTGAGGGTTTCCTGTATCATAGTAAAGCCTGTGAATTATGAATAGGAAATGGGATTAAATAAAAAGTTTCTGCTGAGCCTTTTCTCAATGTGTGGAGACTTGACCTTGCAAAGTAGTGTCTGAAATGTATTTTGAATAGGTAAGAGGCAATATACTGGGCCAGTGGACCGGCAAATGGCTTGGGTTTTTGTCTTATGTGTTTGCAAGCATTTATAAAAATAAGCATTAAGTTCTCATGTACAGCCTTAATTATCCTTGACATGCTATACATTCTGATGTATTCAGTTGCATTATAACATAGGGGTTTTCAGTGTCTTTTCCTCATTCTCATACAGAATGAACAGTGTATATTTAACAAGCAACTATATACACACATTATTGGTAGCATGTTAAAACTTTATAGTGATTGATTTATGCTGTACCTGTTGGTACTTTACAACCTCCAGCCTGAATACTGCTTAGGCCTGTTGTCAGCAATGTAGTGGCTGACTGGTTGACAAAACATTAGTGAAAAGCCTTGGGAGAGAAGAATACATTGGTGTCCCCTTTTACAATTGAAAGCTGGGATGCAGGCTGGCACAAGCTTCCTCATAGTCCATAGAAGAATATACAGAAAGCCCAACTTTCACTGGCTAGTGGAGGCAGGTGCTGGGAATGTCAGTGAGTCTAATAAAACTGTTTCAAATTAAGCACACACAAAATTAAGAATATACTGATGCCACTGCTGTGGGAATAATCTGGCTAGTGTCACAAAGAAAATCTGGACCAAGTGAAGGAATCTCATTAACCAGTGAGACCAACCAATTAAGATTAACCAGCTTAATGGCCTTGACTTCCAATGATCACATCCTTCCAGCTCAAGATTGGTCCATCACAATGAGCACAAAATCAAGCCAAGGTGACAGGACTGGATGAAGCAAGGCATTTGACACTGTCCCCCACAATATCCTTGTTTCTAGAGACACTTGGATGTGATGGATGGACCACCCAGTGGATAATGAAATGGCTGAATGTTTGCATTCCAAGAATTGCAGTGAACAGCTCAGTGGAAAGCAGTGACAACTGGCATTCCTTAGGGGTCAGTATGGGAGCTGACTTTTTTTCACATTTTGTCAGTGATTTGGACAGTGAGATTGAGTGACCCCTCAGCAAGTCTGCTAACAATGCCAGGCTGTGTGATGTGGCTGACATGCTGGGGGGAAAGGATGTCATCCAGAGGCACCCTGACAGCCTTTAGAGGTGGCCTGTGTGAACCTCATGAATTTCAACGAGGCCAGGTGCGAGGTCCTGCGTCTGGGTCAGGGCAATCCCAAGCACAAATAGAGGTTGTGTGGAGAATGGACTGACAGCCCTGAGGAGAAGGACTTGGGGGTGTTGGTGTACATTTGGAACCCTGACAGCCAACCACATCCTGGGCTGCATCAAAAGAGGTGTGACCAGCAGGTCAGGGTGTCAGCACCTGGACGGGCAGATGGGTGCCTCTGCCCATCTTCTCTGCTCTTGTGAGACCCCACCTGGGGTATTGAATCCACTTCTGGAGCCCCCAGCATAAGACACGGACCTACTGAAGCAAGTCCAGAGGAAGGCCACTAAGTTAATCACAGGGCTGGAACACACACATGTATGAAGACAGGCTGAGAGAGTTCAGCCTGAAGAAGGGCAGGCTCAGAGGAGACCTTCTAGCAGCCTTCCAGTGTCTAAAGGAGGCCTGCTAGAAGGTTATAGAGGAACTTTTAATGAGGGCATTTATTGATAGGACAAGGGGGACCTTAAGCTGAAGGAGGGTAGGTTTAGATTA
>VYZP01080259.1:631-14604 GCA_013400635.1 Hypocryptadius cinnamomeus | reverse complement strand
TTACCATAGAATCGGTTCGGTTCAGACCTCAACTTATCACGGAATCGGGTCTGTTCAGATCTCAGCTTACCATAGAATCGGTTCTGTTCAGATCTCAGCTTACCATAGAATCGGTTCTGTTCAGATCTCAGCTTACCATAGAATCGGTTCTGTTCAGACCTCAGCTTACCATAGAATCGGTTCTGTTCAGACCTCAGCTTACCATAGAATCGGTTCTGTTCAGACCTCAGCTTACCATAGAATCGGTTCGGTTCAGACCTCAGCTTATCACAGAATCAGTTCAGTTCAGATCTCAGCTTATCACAGAATCGGTTCGATTCAGACTTCAGCTTATCACAGAATCGGTTCGGTTCAGACCTCAGAGGCCACTGGGTTCACCAAACACCACCATGTCAACTAGACCATGGCACTGAGTGCTACATCTAATTTTCCTTAAACCCTTCCAGGGACGGTGACTTCACCACTTCCCTGGACAGCCCATTCCAGTATCTAATCACCCTTTCTGTGAAGAAATTCTTCCAAATGTCCAATCTAAACCTCCCAGTTATGAAAAATATTATTCTTAAAGAGTGGGTGGGAACATCAGGAGGTCTGTCATGGCTGAGAGGCTTCCAGAGGGCTGATCTGAGGTGATTCCTGCAACCCTGGTAGCATATTGTCCTCTTGGGAAGGTTTTCACTAGGGAGCATGTATTTCAGTTCAAAGGTAGTTTGGGGTTTTTTTTCTAGAAAGGGTGGGGAAGAAACTGAAACAATCCCTTCCAAGCTATGTGTTTCCAATGAAAAGGAATTCCTCTGTCTTCTATATACATCTGGACAGAACATCATGCTGAATTTCAAAGCTATAAATTGATTTATTATCAAAAAAAAGCCCAACAGGAACAGAGATCACTATTTTTAAAAGTATTAAAAGTGGGCATTTCCTTGAAGCTAAGATGAAAGATGTGGACTGGTAGTTTTTAAAGTTCGCTTTACAAAATGAGTTGGTTAATAATATTTAAGTTAAGAACTGCTCATGTAAAAACATCACATTACATTGTAAAAGCATGAAAAACTTGTAAGCTTTGCAGACCAAAAATGTACATTTAATAAGCATAGGAAAAGTGCTGGTAAAGTTGATGGAACGTGGATAAATGCTCAAAATGCACTTGGATAAATGCTCAAATGCACAAAAACTTTGACTTGTTTTATTTTATTTTTCATGGTTCTAGAGTCTTAAATCCTTCTCTTTGCCTTAGGTGGTGTATAAATAAATGCTGTGTGTAAAATGATTTGTAGAGCACAAACCCTCAGGCATGTGCAGGGTTAATTGTTGATGATTGCACTGAAATCCAGAGGACTATTCATAGTGCACACATATGTGCAAAATACATGACTTACAGCCAGGTGATTATAGATACACCTAATCCTTGCATAAAGATCACCAGTAACTCTTTCAACACCTTTTTTTCCTTTTAAGCACTGTGTTATTTAGTATATCATTTGCATTACATGAGATAAAGTAAAGAAAGCAAATCCACAGAAGTAAGGAATGTCTACCATCTAGGCATAAACTTGGCAAGGTGGCTTGTTGTGCCTTTTTCCTGCTTTCATCTGCCTTCTTTTTTCATCAGCTAGAGGAAAAACTTTGAAGTGTGTTTATAAAACAACTGCAGAAGTAACACTGAAAGGCTGCATTTCAGTTATTTCTCTACGCTTCATATCAACTGCTCTCACCACATCAAGAAACAGTCTAATTGTCATTCCTCTGAGTTCTCCTTGGCATCTGACAGGCAAGTGGTATTCTTTCTGGCTCATTTCACATTGCTGGAAATAAAGAGTTCCAGAATAGAAAATGGGTTGATTGTGTATGAGCCAAAATAGAATCCAAAATAGAAGAGCTTGTGCTCTTCACCATGTTGTCTCTGCACTGGGCAGAGGAGTGTGTAGATGATGTAAATGATGCCAAATGAAACAGGTGTAATGAAAAACAAATACAGCACTCTTACCCAGTCATTTTTCTGTGAGGATTAAACCTCCTTTGTCATAATTAGCAGAGATTATGTATTATCTGTCACATGTCACACAGGCTCACCAGAGCACCACCAAGGAGCAGGGGGACCAGTGTGCCAAAGCAGAGGGGGCAGTGCCAGTGTGCTCTCTGCTCACAGCTACAGCACGAGGCTGGCAGTGCCCGTGAACAGGGAAAGGATTTGTGTCTGAAGCTTCAGTGATGCCAGGTTTTGAATTCTCTTCTTTCCCCACCATCAGTCCCAGCCCCTGCCCTGTCCTTCTCATCATTCCTTGTTAGAGAGGCTTGCCAAAACAGAAGACACTTTAGCACTAAGGAAATAAACCGTATGGATCTGGGAAATAATATAGAAAAGATTTCACAGAAATAGACACATTTATCACATAAACAGAAGGATATCCTGTAAAATAAACACATTTGAACACAATTAGATGCATCATTATACCCAAAAAGCCATATGTAGATATATCACATAAACAGGCATGGTTTTGACCTGCACTTTCTTCATGCTGTTCTTTCTAATTAGAGCTCCTTTTCTGGCCTCACTGCTTGACAGACACCTTCCTTGCAGCAAGTTTAAAATATTCACTGCTTTTGTATTGTTCAGTACTTTTGGCTGAATGAGAAATGTGCAGAGTCTTAGCAATGGATGCACGTTTACAATGTGTTGTGAGAAATGTTTGAGTGGAATGGAAGTAAACATCAGGAAGGGTACCTGGAGAGAAAGTCCATGTTTTTGTTACACTGAGAACATTACACGGGCAATGAACTGTTGAATTAATACCAGACTGGGATGGAATATAAAGCCACATTGAAGTAAGAACTGATCTTTTCATTTTTCTTTATCAGCATTATTCTGTAGTTTTGAGGTTCCTGGTGTACATACACATCTGCTGAAGATGCAGGGGAGGAGGTTACTCTACACTCCCTTGTGGAAGCTGCTTGTCTTCCGTGCTTCTAAAATGAGGGAAAGATCTCTTTATTATAATAGTTTTCCTTGTAGGTCACCAAGCAATGTGTAAATAAGGCTGTTTTCTTCCTACATGCAACTATGCTTAAAAGGTTTTTATCCAAAATATCCTATAATTCCTAACTCTGGCTCAGCTCCAAGAATTACCAAATCTGGTAATAAGTGAGGATTCTGGGGCTATCAGTACATTTCTGGAATTTATTTTCATTGCTCTGGATGTGGAAGACTAATTTATAGAAGTGAATCTGGTGTAAACTAGAGCATCATTTTATCTAAATTATATGCAAAGGCTTTGCACATTCCAAAGTGGCTGCTAAGGGGAAAAATTACAATTCTTTTTAGTTCTTGTGGTTAAATTAATTATCATTCTCTTACTTTTTTTGTATGTTCTTCACAGTTTATGCTATAGTACTGTGTATATATTCATTGATAAAGGAATGAACAGTTTGGCTGTGTTCCTGCTTTATCACTTGTGAAAGCACTGGTCCTTTTCATCTCTTCAAATAAAGAGTTTTTAGCCATTTTTAGCAGTCAGCAAGAACTGACATATCTAAGGTTTAAGCATTTTCGTCTGCTCCCTGTGTGTGCATTTGCGACTACAGAATGATGAGCTCTTTTCTGAAGAAAGAACACCGTGATTTATTTTGGAAGCAGCTTCTGTAGTTCTGAAAAGAGCTACCGCTGCAATCCTTTGTTCTGCCGCAAACTGGTGAAAATGTCTTCCTCCGATCCCTAGGGATTTGATGGTGTTCAGCGTCTACAAGGGCTAAATTTTAATATTGAAAACGTTCAGAAATAGCTTACATGCTTATTGTCATTTGTGCTACTGCTTTTTTAAACCCTACATTTTAAAGAGTAGGATGTGCTATAATTAAACTTTCCACCTCCTCTCTTTGTCGTAAGAAGAGTCACGGCCGACCGTGCCTTCGCTGTGTAATTCAGCCCCGTGGAGAGGGTTTGAGCAGACGACATGCCGTGATTCACAAGCCCCCTGTGCGGGACCGACATTCCCCTCACTCCCAGCCGGGTGTGAGCGCGGCCTCCCGGGGCCGNAAGCGCCCGCCCCGGAGCCTTCTCGCCCTTTGCCGCGGGTGGGGAAAGTTGTGCGGGATAGAGACAGAGGATGGTAAAAACTTTCCTTCCACTTGGCTAAAAGCAATGGGATCCTAAGGCGACGGTATTCCTGGTGCAAGACACCGATCACTGAAGCTGCAGTCTAATATTAAAGTGAAGGGATAGGTGTTGGTAGAGGGAAAAGCTCTGAATTTTTTCCGTCTTTTCCAAGCAATGTTTTCATCCATTCTACATCAGTGTCTGCACAAGTCTTTGCTTCTCCCAGTCTCCTGCCGTATTCTGGATGGAAGAGATTTTTAATCTCATGGTTATGCCAATCCGATTATTGCTATTTTAGTCAATCTCCTCCGGCACTTTTTCCCCCAATTCGTGAGTTTTCTGATCACAAAGAGGTTGCTGAGTCTATATCTGTATTTCTGTCTTCTGCAGAACCTCTCCCTCTGCCCCAATCATGCTTTGTTTAAAGGTTCGACTTTTTTATTGTGTTCCCATTTTTCTGGGAACACTGAATTTTTAAATTTTTTTTCAAAAAAAACCACATAAAGGATGCAGTTGGCATCCTATTTAAGACACCATGTTGTATTGGAGAAAACTATAAATTAAGGAAAAATGTCCTGTCTCTTTTTAGTTGCATATATCATATAACTGAATATATATATGTGTGTGTGTGTGTTTATTCTAGATAAAGCTATACACAACAGACAATTAAGTGTAGAACGACCTTTGGAAGAACAGGTGAGTGAAATAAAAAATATTTACAATTTCTTTTTTTGTGGAATTCCTATAAATATTTTTAGCCTTTCAAGTACTGGATCCATGAATATCATGAATGGCTAATGAATGGGTAAAAAATAGATTTGTCAGTAAAGTGATTATTGATGGGGTTAGATACAAAATAGGGTTTCAATAATTTTTGAGAACTGGCATATAGACTTTCACTGTCTGGCATTCTAAAAGCAGGTTGTTAGCTTCAACAGCTCACAGATATGCCATGCCTTTCTATTGGTGTACTATGGGAATATGGCATGAGCTTGGAATGAAGAAGGAAAATGTAATTTGCATTTATCTTAAAATGCAGCTTCTCGTAATGTCTGGTTCTGATCAGAGGATGGGTGGTACTGATGAAAGTGTCCAGTGCTTATTCCTGTTCTACTTATTCAGGCAAACTTCTTACTAAGAGTGAAAATCAGGCATTAAACCCTCTGCTAATAGTGATAAATTAAGAGAGCGCATATTTTATTCCTTCTACCTGTTTGCTGTTTTTGTTTGCTTTATTTTTGTATATTAGATTGCTGAAGCTGAGGCAGACAAGAATAGGAAAATAGCTCCCACAGGTAAAATACCTTTTCTGGTTTTATAACAATATTTATAATGCTATTCAAAGAGGTATAAGATTTTATGTTATGTTGATATTAATATATTTTCCAGAAAACAAACCAGAGTTCAGGAATTATTCCTTTGTTGATGACCTGAACCTGCTCAAATCAGTAGCAGAAAGAGAAAGGAATGAGAAGGAGAGGGAGTCAATTAGAAGCTCTTTGTATGAGCAGCAAGTGGCCCTTGATGATGCAGACTCCACCAAGAACCGCAGGCTTGTGGATGACTATGACTCCACTAAAAGCGGGCTGGATTATAAATTCCAAGGTATTCCATAATCTTTCAGTGACTTCTAGGTTAGATTTCTCTTGCAAACTGATTGCTTTCATGAATGTTGCATTCACCACTAAACATGAGCTCTATTTATTACTGGAGTGCAGTTTCAATTATTTCCAGTTGTGGAAGCTTGTTGTATTACAGTTAGGTTTTTGAAACACAGTACAAAAGAATTGATTTTAGCAGACTTCCATGGAGGAAAGCCTAATTGTGTAATTTGTAATGTCTTTTAGCAATTTAGATTTGATGGAAGGAAAATGGGGCATATTTTTGAATGAAAATATATTTATTCTGGTTTGTGAGGAAGAAGCACTTCTATATGCAGCTAAATCACATATATTTATTCCAAATATTATGTGCAGTTTTAGATAATTCTCATCATCATAAACCTAGAAGAAATTACCAAAGGCCAAAGAATACTTGCCTTTGCTACAGGAGTAGTTAATTGACTTGTAGTTTAAGTGAGTCTTCTGAGAATTGTAAGCAGCATTTAGCTCAGGATATTTTTAATTATATCAAAGTATGCTGATCACAGACCAAAGCTCACTCATTGTATTCCCTCTCCCATTGTCACGATGATATTATTTCCATAGGTAACAATTACATAATGGAAAGTTAATTTGCTGAAATTCAAACAAAGTTATGTGCCATTGTCATGAACTGTTTTGATCTAAGTGGCCGTACCATGAAAGTAGATACCAGGAAGACACAAATAAGTAGATATGGAAATTCTACCAATATTTTCTATAAACAGGAAAGTAAGCTCCTAAAGTTCATCTCTGCTCTTTCAGAAGAGCCACTCAGAAAGATATTTTTCAGGTGTGGAAAATTGACACAAAGAACTTTTCCCTGTGACTGATTTAATGGTTTACAAAGTGTGTATCAAAGTATATTCCTAATGTATCTAAAAATGCAGTTTTGTTCTGAAGAGAAAAAGATGTGGGCAGATATTTTTTATGAGATGTTTAAGCTAAATGAGTTAGGACGGTCAGCACACAGTAAAACTGTAATCCTTTCAGATGATCCAGATGGCCTCCATCAGTTAGATGGCACTCCTTTAACTGCTGAAGACATTGTTCAAAAAATTGCTGCAAGAATCTATGAGGAAAATGACAGAGGAGTGTTTGACAAGATTGTTTCAAAACTTCTAAATCTGGGGCTAGTAAGTATCTTGGTAATCATCATTTAACTGTTTTTTGGATTAGATTAATGCTCTTTCTAAAAACAATTCAGATGCACACTTTGTCTGAAGTGAGTAGGATTTAGGGTCTGAGCAAATTTCTAGAGCTATTTGGGCTTGCAGGTTAAGCTCTGCAATAACACTGTTGTTCCTGTGATGTCTTTGCAACAAAATAGGCCAAACTGCAGAATGTTTCTGATGTTGAAAAAACATTTGCTGATTGTACTCCTCCCATCTCTGCCCTCATTTTTCCTTTAATTTGTCTTCTGATTTTCACTGAGTGCTTTTCTATTATTAATTTATTTTCTGTACTTAAGGGGGAAAGGTCTGAGCTCATTCCTATCCACCTAATGCTGGTTAGTGTCATCAGCAAACACATAATGTTGCTGGCTAGTTGAGGGTATTTTACATTGCTGATTTTTAGGAAGAGTGGATTTGTCTGACCTCTGAATGTCTCAATGGCTTTAGCCATTGCCATTTGGGATCTTTATATTTTAAAATGCTCACCTTATCTTTCAAGCACTAGATTTTACAGCTGAGTATTGCACTCCACTGATTACAGAGGGAGCTGTGGGACAGCTGCATGGGAGAGTTCTTGTTCAAGTGACAGCTGTTATGAAGCAAAGAGAAAACATTTTAATGATATCATAGAAAGCTGTTTGCTTTTTTCCCATTCTGTATTACTGAATTCTGTTGTAATTGTTCAACTGTCCATAGATGTGTTGCAGAGCACATGTATTTCTATGTACACACATATAGGGAGATGCCACACTTGCAGCTCCATCTTTCAAGCTGCACTCCATTGTGTTAAGTCCTAAAGAGGTTTGGTTTGAAGGCTGTATGTGTGAAAGAGTGGGGTTTATGTGTACACACAGATGAGATGTGTATTTCTATGTATATATGTGTAGGAGTGTTATAAATGTACATGTTTACATATCTATATATACATATGTACACACAGGTATTATACCTAATTTGGCTGTGCTCAGCTTTGAAGCAACCATACAGCAACCTATTTTCATATTGATATCAGATTTTATATTGATGTTTGATCTAGAAAAAGCACAATAGCTTATGAGTACTCTGCACAAATATTTTAACAGATCACAGAGAGTCAGGCCTATACCCTGGAAGATGAAGTGGCAGAGGTTTTACAACAGCTAATTGCAAATGAAGCAAAGGATCATGAGAAGGAGTCTGAAGATTTTGATTACCCTGCTAGCAGAGCAGATAGTGATACAAAAGAAAAGCAACAGGAAAGAATGGTAATTTTTTAGCTAATAATTTTGTCTTGCTTTCCAAATGGTACTAGTACTGTGCTCTTTGGGGAATAGTTAGTTCAATCTGGAAACAAGAGGTGTTCTTAAGGAAATTCTGTCTGATAGAAAAAAGAATCATGAGTTACTTTAAAATTTAAGCCAGATGTCAATTGAAATAACTGAGAAAATACTATGGTCTTCACCTTGCAATTAGTACAATGTTGGCATGAGGTTGTGATAGAAATTTTTGCTCTATTAACTCTATAATCAAAAGCAATGTGCTTAAAGATTTTTTTTTAATTATGTCTTATGTGGAGACACCAAGCAAATCTGATCAGGATAGTTTCATGAATGGAGAAGCTGATGATACACTGGATAACACGTGGTCATCATCTAATGTGTTGGAAAGAAGAAATGAGCTACCTTCTGAAGATAATTTTGAAGACCTCCAATATTTTCCAAATTTTTATGCATTATTAAAAAGTCTTAACTCAGGTGAGCTTGTCATGTGGTTACAGAAATATTAGGAAAAAACTTTAAAAATTAAGATTCTCTGTCTTCTCCTCCTCTTGTCTGTTCCCCACAGCTTCCCTAGTTGCAAGAGACCATGTGCTTTGAAAATGTTCTGTAAGATATATAGCAGAAACTAACTTGATTAGTGATTTTGATGGCAAAACACTGGCAGGAACAACACTCAGAACTGCAAAGAGTGTGACCTAGACAGCCCTTCCCATCTTGTGCTGTGTGATTCAGGAGTCCTGAATTCTTTTAATTCCTGTAATAACACAATGAAAAGCTGGCAAATAATTTTCCCCAGAGATCTTTCCAGTAACATCCATGTCTTCTAAGCCAAGAGATACAAGTAAGCCACAGTAGAATCCTCAGAGTGATGGTACCAGTAAATGAGTGTGAGCCTCCCAGCCTTTCCACAAACCACAGGTTTGCTGTTTATTGCAGTGAAAGCCCTGCACGTCTCTTCCTATTCCGGTGCTGGACATCACTGCCTTCCAGTCATTGCAGGAAAGATTGTGGCTCCTTGCCACTGCCCTGTGTCATCACCCTCTACACACACCCATTCTCTGCAGCCACACACACTCTCTAACTTTTGGAGGATGGGTGGTGGGGGGCTGGTATTTTGTAGATCCCTTGTCCTGCAGGAGCATTAATAATTGCTTCAAATTGTCCCCATGTGCACCTTAGTGGAGAGCTAAAATGAAAAACCTGAGGGCATATTTTGCTCAAGTCCAATCAACAAATTTTAAATTCTTCTTCCTGTTCTTTTTAATTTTCCCCTGGCAATTCTGCATGCTGGTTCTTCTCCTTTTTCTACTCACAATGTAGGCAGGCATGTTGGGTTTAACAGGTTATGAAGCAAACAGAACCAGGTCCACTGGCTGCGCGTCTCCTGCTTTATGTGTTCACCTGTCAGGTTGTATCGAGCTGGAGGAGAGGATTCAGTTGCATCCTACAGCTGTGTGTTAAATTGCAGGCAGCAATAAAAAGCCTGTTCAGCAGCTCTCCAGAGTGGCTGGCCCTCTGCCAAGGTTGGGAGTATGTTCCTGACTGTCCCTGACTGACAGTGCCCCTGGCTCTGTTGGCTTCTTCAGTGACAGCCTGGGCAGTGTGGAAAGCTTGTGTGACTGTGATGGGGGAGTTTCACACTGCTGATGCAGAAATAGCAGTAATATTGTTCAGCACATAAACACAGTGGGAAAAGAAAAGTTAAGAAGCAGGTAAGTGTGGGCAAAACCGGATTATTTGTATAAAAATATTTTTTTTTGTATCCTATTCTGAAGTCATGATCCTCCCAGACACGTAATGCTCTGTTGTCACAGTATGCAAGTCATGGACTTGTTCAAGTAACAATCTCATTTGGAACACTTTATATTTTTGTCATTGAACCCGTGGTTCTTGTAGGAGAAAAGATCTCTTTCATACAGAGCCAGACTGATCTACTAAATACTTCACAAACAAATAGAAGAAAAATGATATACTGTAGAAAACTCTACCTATATCTGCCATCCCACCATCAATTTGAACTGTCAGATCACTCCATCTTTGTGTGCTTAGTGTTCTTAGCTGTAAAATTGAATTAATACCTTTGGCCTTCCAAGCCAATGGTATTATGACACAGCCCCTCAAGACAAAAGCTATAAAGAAGAACCTACTCTTGATGTTTTAAAGTATATTCAGCTGTACTTTGCAGGGACAGTTTAAAAAGAAACATGTATGTAAATTCTGATTCTAATCCAGCACAGCATTTTCTCTTTTAATGAGTAGGTCATTCTTGATGCATGAATTTTGCACAGTTTGCAGAACAGTTTTTCCAAGTTGCCTGAAGGCTGACTAGTTTTGCTTCATCCCCTCACACAGAGACGGAGACAAAAGAGAAAGAGACCTTGATAACTATCATGAAAACCCTGATTGATTTTGTGAAGATGATGGTTAAATATGGAACAATCACACCAGAAGAAGGAGTTTCCTATCTTGGTGAGAGTACATACTTTGTACAACTGTTATTAATGGTGTTCTTCCTCTACCAACAGTGATAATTGTCTTCTCATCTTCCTTGCTCTTATGAAACCTGTTTCAGATTTGTTCATTGAAAATGCTAAAGCTTTTAAATGATTGATCATTCCCTACAGCAATGTTCAATTCCATACTGCTTTAATATTTCCACCTAATGAAGGAAAGGTAATATATCAGATATGCATTTAGAGTATTATTACACTTTTGTATCTGTGAAGCACAAATTATTTCAATGACTTTATGTCAGGGGAATGTTAGGGTTTTCTCTGTTCTATTAAAGTGGATTAGATACCTTCACTTCCCAGAAATAATCCAGCACTTCAACTCCTTTAATCTCTCACTGTAGATAGCTGGACTAGATGGGACCTAATGGTAAGTTTGTCCACCAAGTAAAACTCCTTCCATCTGTGAAGAGTGTTACATCTTGGCACAGGAGTAGATTTTGAAGCATTCTTTCCTGGATCCATTTTAGAGTCTGTGGATATGTAGGTTTGGTAAACTTGTTGCCATTTCCTGAAGAGAGAATTTAGAATGGCCTGATTTGTGTCTCACACACCTTTCCTGGCTTTGACAAACTCTCTTCTATTCACTGTGGGCAGCCTGTCCAGTTAAGCAAGCTGACCTACAGAAGAAGGGCTCATCTGTACAAACTCTGCACAACTCTTTCATTTTTCTGAAGTATTTCTGGTCTGGATTAGTCTAAAAAGGTTTTGTTTGCATCAGGGCAATTTCTCAGCTTCATAAATCAGCCTGTCACAGAGAGAGGACTGGCAATGGTCTTTCTACATTGCAGATACTTGATTGATGAAATTGTAACTGTATGGACTGATTATCAATTACTTGCCTACAAAAGATCCAGTGAATCATGACTCACATTCAGTGCATGATTGCACCTCCTCTCTAAAGAATTCATTATATATCTGACCAAGAAATCTCCTTGAATTTTGGAATATTTGGACAACTTATGCTTCAGTCCAGCTCTTTATTTCTCTGTCTGCCAGTACATCTAAAGAAAGATGCACATAAAGAAGTGGTTGATTTTAAGCACAGTGGTTTCAGTGTCATTCTAGAAATGCAGATACTATGGCTTGATAAGATATTGCTAAAACTTAATAGGCTAAATTCATCCCTGATGCAAGACTATGCAGATAATGGAATTACACTAGGAATGCATTTTTCCTGCTAAAATTCAGGGCAGTTGTTCACTTTGGCTTTTGTTTGAGCAAATAGATACTGTGACCCTGGAAACAGATTGCCTTGATGACATAGTACAGAAGGCAAGGATTGGGTTAAGAGTTTGAGAGATCTGATTTAGTCTGGATTTAAAGTAAGGCTATCAACTGATGTATCCAGACTCTGCCTTGCAAATGAGTGATTTATGCAGAGATGGATTTTGTGCTCCATCAAAGAAACTTATTGTAGTGGAAAAAGCTTTCTCATAGATTCTCAGATTGCTTCTGTGGTATTCTTTTTTTAGACTTGCTGTTGAGAAATTGCTTTAAAGCTGGCCTTCATTTATTGAGCTAATACTCTCAAATAATGAGGAAGAGCATCCACAGGAGCATGTTAGCTTCTTGCCCTATGCTTAAGCATGGCAGCAGTTTTATTGCCACTCTTACTGAACTAAAAGTTCCATAGTCTGTGAATAGCTGGATGGGTACTGTGTATCTTGGTGCAGTTTGGATTAGAGGATTGATACACAGCTGTGCTTATTTATAGCAGATAAAGGAATTAGTATGAATATCTGCCAAAGAGAAGAATCAGTGTAAAAAATTGGCAGCTTTTTGTTGTTTCCTCAGTCTACAATCAGTGAGCAGATTCTGTGCTACTTGGTGGAAAATAGCTACTGGGTCTGTGCAGATGGATTACATCCTCTCTCCACTTTATTACAGTAGGAAACTGCCTAAATTAATTTTCCCCACTCTGTGACTGAAGCCATGCATAAGCTAAGCCTCTGAATTATACATTCAAAATAATAAATCATTTACTGAATCAAGTCACAAGGTGCAGCTTTTTTGCCTGTCACAGGGGTGCAGAGACAGTGAATTTGAATGCATATACAAGTAACAGCTGGCTTGGGATTTGGAAACCACAGCATTATGTCATCATCATTGTATATTACTCTAGGGGAAAGTATTTTGCTGCAGCAGTGACTGATGTTATTGGGTTTAGCTTTAAGTTACAAAGGGTCTTGCTGCAGTGTGGTGCAAGAAAAACACAGATGCACATACATGGAAACACAAGGAATAAGTTTATTTTTTTAATACATATATTCTATATTATGTAATACATGTTTAAAAGCTTTCCATATGCTAAATGCAATCTGTAACAGAATACAGAAAGCCCAGACCAGCATATTCATATACATGAATCAGGAGAAAAAGTAATGCCTACCTTTTACAGTATGTGTTCAGAAAGTATAGCTCTGGAAGCATTAAAGAGAGCCTGTAACAAACTGATAGAAAATGTGTGTTCAGCTGAGGTGCACCTTATTTGATAATTATCCTGCTGTGGCAAAATGCCCCAATTTTCTATCACTCTTTACTTTCTTAGCTGTGAATCCTGTTAGAGAAAGCAAATTCTTCTGTGGAGTGAAAGCCTCATTATATGTTTCCAACCTGTTCAAAGGCTTTTGGAAATCTTTTTAGGGAGACCATCTGCCCTCTGAATATTGAAATCTGCTTTAAAATAATTTTTTACAGTTAAAAGAATGGACAAACATTGTTTGGTACAGAAAGCACGAGGTAGCAAATTATGACACAGGATCTCAGGAGCACAAGTGGCTTGTGAATTAGATCCAACTGTGGTGTTAATTTAGCCACCTTTGGGTTTGTTGGCAGCATCCAGCAAATGCTGCCCGAACAGCTGAACTCCTCTTGCTTGCCCCAGCCTGCCAGAGGCACAGGCTGCTCTCCCTGAACAAGCTGAGTTTTGGGAAGGGCTTGGGACAGTTACTGAAATGATGTTGCTGTTGGCAAGGGTGCAGTGACAGAGGGGAACGGAAGTGTTGGAACACTCCCTTGTAGTGACCAGTGGAAAGCAGCAAGAGGCTTGCAGATAAGTTATGACTGATTCAGCATAAAATATTTCATTATTCATGGCATTCACAACATTTATGTTGCATAAATAGCTGATACTGATGCATAAATATCTGATACTCCATGCACAACTGAAAGGACAATATCCTTCACAGTGCTGGGTGCTTCAAGGGAAAAAGAACTGTTTGAGCCAATAGCAAAACTCACTTTGATTTCAGCAGAGCACAAGGCATGCATTGCACAGATACTTGCACTGTTTA
>VYZP01080252.1:1908-54795 GCA_013400635.1 Hypocryptadius cinnamomeus | reverse complement strand
AACATTACACTCTGAAAGTAGAGGAAGGTGATTTCATGAATTAAATGTCCACTGAACTGAGATGTCCAGAAAAGGGCCATAAAAATTATCAGAGAGCTGGAACACTTGGCCTGTGAAGAAAGGCTGAGAAAGTTGGGGTTTTTCAACCTGCAGAAGAGAAGGCTCAGGGGTGACCTTTTAGCAGACATTTAGAGGGGGTTTTAAAGAAAGATGGGGACAAACTTTCTAGCAGGGCCTGTTGTGGTAGGACAAGAAGTAATAAGCTAAAATTGGGTCAATTTAGGCTAGATATAATAAAGAAATATTTTATGCTGAGAGTGGCAAAACACTGGAGCAGGTTGCCCAGCAAGGTGGTGGATGCCTCATCCCTGGAAACATTTAAGGCCAGGCTGGCCAGGGCCCTGAGCAACTTGTTCTAGCTGAAGATATCCCTGCTCATTGCAGGGGGTTGGACTAGATAACTTTTAAATGTCCTTTCCAATCCAAACCATTCTATGATTCTGTGATTCTATGAACTTGCAGAGTTATCTCTCCTCCTGTCAAAATCAGCAAGAGTTAAGAGCATTTAGTACTTGCAGACAGCTCATAAAATCACCTCCCAAGTGATATGTCATTTCCCTTTGTTACACTATTTGTGTGAACTTGACTGCAGCTAATAATTATGATAACCACAGAATCATTCCAGTGGAAGGGACCTCAGAAGGTCTCCACTTCAACCTCTTGTTCCAAGCAGGGTAAGCCATGAGATCAGATCTGATCAAATCATAATACTGGGTACCAAAGCAACTCTGCTATGTGGTTGATATTTTCTTGTTTCTCATAGTATTTCCAGAATTATTTCTTTATTAATAGAATGTGAGGTGGTTCTGTAACCAGTGCCTGGGTTTTAAAATGTTCTATTGCACATACTCTCAGTATTTAATTATTATCTGAATGTAGAGAAAAATATCAATGAAATCAGGCATAGATTGTTTTTCTCTTGTGCATTTTTGAAAATCAAGGTTATTCTGCCTGACATGCATGATATTTCATAAAGTTATGTTGAAATACAAAAACAACATAACCTAGTGGCCAATGAGCCAATTGCAAGGATAAAAAGTTTGAGGTGAAAGCTGTAAATCCCCTGAAACATAAATTCTCTTAAAGGTTCAACTGTTCCTATCTTTCGTTTGCTTGCATCCTGCTCAGCTTGAAAGAGTTTTCTGGTGGGAAAAAAAATGGACAATGAAAGAATGCTAAAGAAATATTTATGTGCTTCTCTTCAAAGCATACTTTCCTGGTATTACCCAATTCAAATTCAATTTCACTCAACTCCCACATGCTCCAGTTCACTACCCTCTTTCAATGCCTTTTCAGCAGAGATGTCTTACACTGGACTGCAGCTACCTTCAATTGCTGTAGCAGTGTCAAGTCTAGANTGTCAAGTCTAGAATTACAGCTCCATCCACAAGTTATTTGTGTGTGGAACCATTCACTAGCCCTGTGGCCAACTGCCATAGAACAGCCCATGTTCCTGTCAAACACTATTCCAAGATGTGCAATGATGTCTTGACTAGCTATTGATAATGGTTCCTGACCCAGGCTAACTTCTGAACAGTTGGTTCATGGCAAACATTTGAGAGCATAAAGGCTGATCTGGGCCCAAAGCTGTCTAGGGAATGTTCTGGCAATATAACAGTACATACATTTCAGTTTTGGTTCTGGGGACAGACCTTGGGCATGTCTGTATAATTAAATTAAACAGTGACAAGGAAATGTCATAACAGCAAGGAAAAGAGTGGAGGAATACACTGCTGTTCATGTCCCTGTTTACTTCTTTTGAGCTTTGGCTGGACATTAACTCTGTTACACTTAGGAAAAGTTGAACTCAGGACAAACCTGGCAGTTTGGTCTGTAGTGCACTCGATCTTTGTCACACCTTATCTGTCCAAACTTCCTGAAACTGGACAATGACCTGCAATAATTGTGAGGTGAGGCCAAGAGAACTGGGTTTGTTCAGCCTTGAGAAAGATAAAGGGAGCTCTTAACCACCAATAAATATTGAATAGGAGGATACAGAAAGGACAGAGGCAAAATCTTTTTGAAATATCCAGTGATAGGAAAAGACACAAAGGAAACAGCCTGGAAATTCTGTTTACATGTAAGAAAAAATTCTTGCAGCAGAAGTGTGGTCAAATACTAGACCAGGTTTTCCACAAAGGATTCATAATCTCCATCCTTGAAGATACTACTCAGAAAATGGATGGACAAGCCTAGAGAAGTCTGACCTAGATTAACCTGTTTCCAAAAACACTACGTGACTGCCAGGGATCCTTTTCAGCCCAAACTGTCCAATTATTTCACATTTCTCAGAAAAGAAACAAAACTTTCTAGGACCTGGAGCTTTGGAGAAAGTAGCTTTTAGTATATGCTTGAAGGTTTAAAAGAAAAGAACAAGTATGTTGTTTTGAGAGTGAGCAAACACAGTCCTGTAACTTAAATTGATTGGTTGGTAGGCCATTTTAGGGGGTTTAGTTTGGTCTTTTTCCTCCATGAAAACACAATGAAGACAACAGCAAATTAAACTGCAAAACTACTCACTAGCTGATACAGCCTACATACAAAAAATATTCATTTATCTCTAGTTCTCTTGTTCAATAAGACTATACTTATGTGTACATAGGCTTGCTCTTCTCTATTGTTTGGACTCAGAACTGTCTGACATCTCTTTTGGAATTAGATCTCTATTGTGTATATCACATTGTTAAGATGCCCTTCATATCTTTCCATCCCACCAGCTCTCCAGCTATTTCTAAATTTACTTAGAATTCTCCACTTTTCCTTCTTTAAATCTTCATTTTTCTCCCTGATGACATGTACATATATTTGGGATACAGGTTTTTGTTTGCGTATTTGTTCCCCATGATAGCTTTCAAGATAAATTGTGGATCCTGTGGTTCCTGAAATTGTCACAATGATAGTCCAGTAGGACCCTTTTTCCCTAAACCAAGGATCTACAGAGTGAACAACACTGTACACACCCCAATACCCAGCTTTCCTCCTGATCTCCCTCAAAAATTCCTGATTTAGAACTCATTACTTTTAATAATTTTTTACTCATTAAATTCCTTAGTCCTACTGTCATGAAAGTAACATCAAATTTGAAAGTAGTCTTTGAGACAGAAAGACAGATGAACACCAACTCTGGACTCTTTTTTTCATGGGCATTCATTAAAAACATTTTTAAGATGCCAGTACTGAAATTACTCTCCACTTGCAGATACTGCAGTAATGAAGCAGCACTCTGGTGTGAGCACACACAAGAGAGGCCCTCCCCCAAGTCTATGTTTTGTGCCAGTTACCCATGCATTTTTCATTATCATTTATTTTTATTACTGCCAGTCAGTCAGCCTGCATGTAGACAGTGTGCTACTCCCACAGAGAAGAAAGTCAGAAGAATTTTAAATAAGCTTTTTTAAAGTGTTTACCATCTAAACCTAATTCCCAAAGTGCTACTGTGGATAGCTAGAGTGCATCCACCTACCCAATTTCGTACCCAGGAGGGAATTTGCATCAGGACAAGTGTCTCTCCATAGATGATAAACAGCCTTGCCATGTGTTTCCATGCATGTTTATTCATTCATATGTGTTTATTGATTCAGGTCCATACAACTGATTTTTTGTCTCCAGTTGTGAATGTGGTTTGGCTGAAAAAGCTTGGTTCACACAAATCTCTAAGCATCTGTTCAAGTTTTTCTTATTCCCAGCCCCCACCTATTACAAATTGTAGGTACACACTATGGAAAGTTTACTGCATCTTTATCAAACAGGAAAGATTAAAAAAACACAAATAAACAAACAAAAACAAAAGGGAATCCCACAACTAAACAAAAAAATCCCACCAGCTTTCTTCACATAAAAAATATTCAGCTCCACATAAAAGAATCAACTTCAGGCACCAGCAATTGAATCAAGTACTATTTAAGTCTGGAAAGACAGAATTTAAGATGGATACAGGTGGTGTTCAGGCCTCAGTGCAAAAGAGAACATCATTCATTATGAAAATTTGTCTTGAATCATTATGAAGTTTGTGTATTAGTAGGCAGATCTAGGTCAAATGTTCCCAAGAGCAGTGCTGCTAATGAAACAGGTTGAAATCTAGTTACATTTTCAGTATAATTTCCCTACATTTTTTATGAAAGCTTGTTCATGACCAGTAGAAAACTCACCACAGTCTTTTTAATAGAAGTACTCATCAAAATAAGTTTAAAATATAGGATTAAGTTTGTTTTACTTTACTGTATCAATGAACTATTTGGGTTTGTTTATTTTTTCCCCATTAAAATAAAGCTTACACCATGAGAACATATTGCATTATGTCCATTACATCTTTATTGAGGTCAGCTCTCTGTTCCACCACAACTTTCAGGTGCTTCAGAGACAAATGTCCATCTGTCTTACTTGCTAGCATCTTCTACTGCAGGATATTCCATCTCAAGGCATTGCAGAACTGTACTCCAAGAAACTAAAAAGATCTCAGCCTCTTGTTTTGCCAAGGGAAGAAAAAAAAAAAAACAATAAAAAAACCCAAAACCAACAAACCAGCCAGCCAGCCACTTATTTTTATTTTTCACACAGCACTGTTTGAATGCCTCATGATATCTAATGTATTTATACAACAGATCAATAAGCGGAGGGGTGAATGTGCTACTACTCTCCAAGCTGGGAGCTGAAGTACAGACTTGTTTTTTGGTGTTGAGAAACTTATCAGAAGAAAAAAAGCAAGTAATCAGAAAGAATTTTTTTACTACATAATTCTACTACCATTCCCCTGAAATTGTCAACATCACTAATGATGTTTTATATGGTACCTCACGTAACAGGAACCATCAGGACTCAATACAATTATGATAGCTGAAATGCTCTGAAAAATATTAAAATATCTTTATCCTAAAAGGAAGCAACACATCCTAGTTGCCTCATAATTTTCAGTTTGCTCCTACTACATTAGGTAATAAAAAAAGAGAAAACAGTTCTCAAACTGTCAACATTCTGCATGGAACAATGTCAACAGGGTGAAAGAGGCTCCCACTCTAAGGACACCTGCACATCTGGCATAAACTGTTAGATACTTAAATACTGGGAGAAGAACTGAGCCAAGAGAAACTGCTGAACTTGCTCTTGGCATCTCACCAAGGGCCCCCCACTATGACATCTTCTGATTTGACAATGGAGCTTGGATAGAAGTGAGGAGCTGTTACCATGTTCTTCCCTCTGTTTTCCAAAGTGTATAGTATCCATTATATGGATTTAAAAAAATAATGATTTTGGTATTCATCTGTTCCTGCTGTTTCAATTATCACTGTTCCTCTTTATGTATGGGATAGAGTTTTTATAAACTGCTTTAAAAGAGAGCAATGTATCAACAACAAGTCACAGCCCACAATGCAAGAGCAAAACCTACTGGTGCAAGAAATTCATTAAACAGCCTCTTGCAAAAAGCATCCACAGTATGACACGTCAGAAGAAGAGAAGTGTAGTAAGTACAGTTAGTCTATATGAGAAATCTGGTAGGATACCATAGTACAGACAAGATCTGCTACTGAAAACAGGTCACTAAGGTGAGACTTCGCAAAAGCGAAGAAGTGAAGGTGCATTCTGCTGCTGCCCCCTCATACTCATTTACCTAGTCTGGCTACTGAAGATCTCTTTCATATTTCATGAAAGCTTTCCCACATGCAGGGGGAAAAAAAAATAAAAATTGAGAGATAATTCATTCTTTATGACACTTCTTTAAAATCATGGAATTCTCTCATGGATAAAGTTAACACTAACTTCAAAGTCACCTCACCACACAAAAAAATTAAATTACAGAATCCAGTCCTACAGAATGCTGTTCATTGAGTATGGTGTGCTTGCTTCATATTGAACAAGGAATCAAGTGAAAGAATGTGAAACACTCAAGAGGAAAATGTGTGTTAAAAATATTGTTTGTCTGGTCCCCATAAAACATAAAAAGTTCTTGATCACTTTCAGGGGTATGAGAAAAAGTCATCAAACACAGAAACAAAGTCACCTGAAAACCCCTACTGAATAATACCCAAATGTCATTTCTTTATTTTTTTATTGACTGTAATTAGTCTAGCTTTTTTTACTTTTTCCACCCATTAAATGTGTTAGAAGACTTGGACTGCAAATCCCCTTTCCTTTTAAAGAAGACGCAATAGCTTTTGATGATACACTTTTGACCTTATCCAATTTTTTACCGCCTATTTGCTATTTCTAAAGTATTATTCATTGCCCATTATTACACCAATAAACTTTATTATCTTTTATAAAGCCACCAATGGTTACATGCTTGAATGTCCCTCACAAAAGAAAGCTATAATAACATAACAAGGTAAACCTAATAAAACATTCTTTGTTCTCAAAGCGTATTTGTGATAATGGACCATTACCTTTTATTTATTATTCACATAAATGTATGATGGGATTTGTACCCTCTCCAGTATTAACTGTCTCAACTTGCAGAAACGATCCAAAAATTTTTTTGTTGAATATTTGGTCTGTAGTAAGAAGATAAAGAATATATTGGGAAAAAAAATATTCAAAATTTTCCAATATTATTATTTTTATAGTCTCAGCAACTGCATGTAAGCACACTCATCTAAGCGCTTAAGTCACTTTTCCTAGTTTCATACTGAGCTAATACTGCCAACTTAAGTCACTTAAATATGTAATAAATAAGCAGAAAAATTTAAAAGGTAAAAAATGGTATTGTTTGGACACTTGAAATTCTGTTAAAACATAGAGGAATGTCACTATGCCTGTAGTTTTGTACCAGAAACCATTATTACACCCTGTATGCATGCCACACAAGCAAAACAAAGAGCATAACTAAGAAACTTATAATAAACATCTATGCTGTATGTAGGTCTCATTTCATTATGTCGAGTGCTGTCTTGACACATGCCTATATACAACTTAGTAACTCCATATAGATGTTTTTTCCTATATAGCTATATAACTTCTTTCTATGTTATATAACTTCTTAAATTTGTTTGTTTGAGTTAAGTTCAAAATCCTTTGCTACTTAGGTCTGTTAAGTATTTCTGTACTAGAAAGATTTAAATCTTAGGTGCCTCAGTTGTGTCAAACAGATATGAAATACTGCACTGGAAGTCCATCCAAACCACAAGATCTTCTGTCATCCAAGACCACTTAAGGAAGAAACAAAATCAAAACCAAAACAAAAAATCCAAACCAGTACCACCACAAAATCAACAAAACCAAGCATACAGCTCAAAATACACTATTTCACAAAAGTCTCTTTCTCTGTGGTACCAAAAATCAGAAATTAGATTTTTAACCAGAACTGTAGGTCAAACCTGTAAAAAAAACCTGGGAAAAAGGTAAGATTTAGCAGACTAGACCTTGCTTGGGCTGCACCTCTGCTCACCATGATACTCCATAACTTCAACACAGGCAGGACAGACATTTCAACAGACACCAGGAAACTTCCCAAATTCAATAAAACTGAGCTCCAAGGTGTACATAATCACGCTCCTGACCTCCTTTTGTCCTACACCTCGTCATGCTTTCTCTGTCAAAATAGTGGTGCGGGATGAGCTTGTAAACAAGAAAGTAATGGCTCAGAACAACTCTGTGTTAAAGACAATTTTCCATTGAGCTCACCATAACCAGTTTCATTTTTCTGACATGACAGTGCCAGCATAACATTTCCATCAGTGTCATACTGAAAACCAGTGCTAAACAGGGATAAAACACATCCTAATTCAAACCAACACTTTTCAGCAGTATTGGGTACAACACAGGCCCAGTGCTTAGGACCTCTGATGTAAATCTAAGTGGAACACTCATTAAATGCAAGAAAACCATTTTCTGCAATCTGATATACTGATACAACAGGAGCAGGCTCAGATCATAGTTTCTTATAATATACATCAGTCAGGCAAGTAACACATTGTAAATTATTCTTGGCCTAAGCTTATAAAAGTCTTCCTAATGTTCAGGCTGTCTTCCTTTTGAAAAGCACATGGTACTTCTCTGGCTAGCATCCATTAGTTGGATAGAACTTGGTGGGAATTATGATGTTCCTATAATCTTATTCATGTTAACTCAATGTGTGCTGGTTCTCCCTTTAGAGGTAGCCATGGGAAATACCTCACTATACAATTAATTTCTATTGTACTTTGTAGTAGTACATTTATTTTTCATAAGTATTTCGCTCCACAGTATGAAGGATAGAAAGCAATAGGTTGCCTGTCTGATCAGACAGCATGACATAGTGCAGAATCTCAGCCATTCTCTACTTGTACCATTTTTAATGCATTCTACAGTACAACATTTTCCAGAAGATCTTTTTATTTTGTAAGTCTTGGGATAAGAGACAATCATTCTTCACACTTATGTAAATTGTTCTATTAGGTAAGTACCCTAGCTATCAAAAGTTCAGCCACCAGACACATCACAGTCAAATTCCCTCCTGAGTGGGTAGAAAACCTAAATTAAATAAACACTTTTTCTGTCGCTATTGTTTTTCTTTTAGATTCACATCAGTGTTTCTCCTAATTATTATAAGTTATTCTTCTATATGCTAAATAGCCTCTAATAGGATCTGAGATGCAAATATGTATGCTTATTATTATAGAAAAGTAGCGTTATTTTTAAATTATTCAGATTAGTAAGTACACAAAGAACTTTCCACTCTTCTG
The DNA here is from genome assembly GCA_013400635.1 of Hypocryptadius cinnamomeus. Lineage (NCBI taxonomy): Eukaryota > Metazoa > Chordata > Aves > Passeriformes > Zosteropidae > Hypocryptadius > Hypocryptadius cinnamomeus. Next base: position 46,081 of record VYZP01080252.1, on the reverse strand, counting down.
ATCCAGGGAACACAACATAGCAATGAATATTATCAAATCAATATTCTTTTAAATTTCTGCTACTCACTCAATTCTAATCACAGGTAGACAGTAGGGAACTCATAGCTGCTCTGCCATTTATGTCAGCAACTGTTTGCCCAAATGATGGCACAGTGCCATAATCTGCACGTGAATTATTTAGTTTCCTATTATTAAGCTCATTCTTAAAATATTCAGAAAGGGCTGCCAACTGGCAGTATTCTCAGAGATGCTCTGTCTTTATCATAGGCTAAAAACCTGCCCACATTTATTAACAGAAATAACAATTTAGAGACACATATTTGTCCACATGTTACGATTATTTGACATTAACTTCCTAGTCATCATAACTAATCCCAACTCTACCACGATTTTTGAAAAATCGAGTACAGCACTTACCAAAGCTGTAAGTTCAGTGTTGGACTAGGGCTGACTGTGTCCCCAGCTCCTTAGGAAATCTGTTAGGAAATCACACTAAATATCAGTTTCTCAGGCTGAAGATCTCATTCTCAATCATCCTGAGAAGCAACTGCAAAGAACTGTGTGAGAGAAACTGCTCATGACACTGCTGACTTCCCTTTATAGAGTTATAATCAACATGGGGAAAATGCCATTGGAATCCCAGAATCATTCAGGTGGCAGAGGACCTTGGGATGCCCTGTTCAAAGCAAGATAATAATTGAATTCAGAACATACTTGGGGCTTTGTCTAGTCTGGTTCTGAAAGGCAATTGGGCCCTCAAGCTTATGAACTGCACCTTCTGTTTTGGTGTCATCTGCAAATTTGTTGGGGCTCCATTCTGTTTCTAACTAATTTATAAAGATATTAAACAAACAAGGTCCTAGAATAGACCCTGGGGAACTTCACCTCTAACCAGCCTTCAGGCAGAGTAGAAACTATTGACTACTAACTTTTGAGCCCAGACTTTTTTTAACTTATTAATTCTTTGTAGCCATTTGCAGAATGCTAACCAAGGTCAAATTTAGCATTATTTAGCTCAAGAGAACTGTAGGGCTATGAATGGAGAGTTTATTTCCTCCAAGTGACCATATGCTGTGAAACTGTTCTAATTTACTATGCAGACTGAACTGGTGCCTGCTGCTCTGAGGACTGAGTAAGTATGAAAATGGCCCTAAGAAGAACTAAATTCATTCAATTAAATGTTTAGGAAAATGAAGAGTTTTGATCTTTGAGCAGGTTAATAGTTCAGGATATTTTTCCAGTGTGTTCTGGTGGTCTACACAGTATGATCACTGTCCATGAGATCAGGAGGGAGTTAAGAGTAGAAACTGACTCCGATTCTAATAGCTGTGTGGTGCTCAGTGGGCAAAATTTGAGTAAATTCTTCTTTACTGCTAACATCCAGAGCAGAGCACACTGATCATCCACAGAGACATTTGGGAAAGCAAGAAAATACTGTTGGCTGACAGTAACTTAGAAGATAGCTTATGAGATTAAAGAAGGCAAGTGGAAAGAAAATCAAGAATTAGGATACAGAGAAAGAAGGGAGAGATAGAAGAATCATAGAATAAGCTGAGTTAGAAGGGACCAAGCAGGATCATTGAGTCCAACTCCTGGACCTGCACAGGGCACCCCAAAAATCCCATGATGGGCTGAGAGCATTGTCCAAATACTTCTGGAACTCTGTCAGGCTTGCTGCTATGACCACTTCCCTGAGGAGCCTGTTCCACTGTCCAACCACCCTCTGATGAAAAACATTTTCCTGATATCCAACGTAAATCTTCCCTGACTCAGCTTCACAACATTTCCTTGTGTCCTGTCACTGGTCACAGGAGTGATGAGGTCTGTACCTGCCCCTCCAGTTCCCCTCACAAGGAAGTTATAACTGCAGTGAGGTCTCCCCTCGGACTCCTCTCCTCCAGACTGAACTGACCAAGTGACCTCAGCTGATCCTCATACACCTTCCCCTCCTCACCCTTCACCATCCTCATGGCCCTCCTTTGGATGCTCTCCAATAGTTTAATGTCTTTTTTATATGGTGACACCCCAAACTGCCCCCAGCACACGAGGTGAGGCTGCCCCAGCTCAGAGCAGAGCAGGACAATCCTCTCCGTTGCCCCGCTGGCCAGGCTGTGCCTGATGCCCCCTAGGACAGGGCTGGCCCAGCTGGCTGCCAGGGCACTGCTGGCTCACATTGAATTTTCTCTTGATCAGGACCCCCAGATGCCTTTCCACAGTGCTGCTCTCCAACCTCTCATTCCCCTGTCTACACACACAACCAGGGTTGTTCCATCCCACGTGCAGAACCCAGCACTTGCTTCTAAACTTTATACTGTTGGTAAGACAGACACAAGGATTCAGGAAGGGCAAAGTGTGGTGAATTTTAGGCTCTTTCACAGACTTTTTCTCCTATCTGTAAGCGTATTGCACAATTTTTCATAGTTTCTTGCAGTGGAAATACCTTTATTTTAGCTTTTATTGCCAGTTTGTAATTCCCAGTTTTTCTTGAGAATCAACACAGGTCCCAGTGATGGGTTGGACCCAGAATATAGTTAACAAAGATTACTTGGCAGGGCCAAAGCATGCCCTGTTATTTGCAGTATTTCACTGTTCATTGTTCTGGAGGGTAGATCCAAGAAGACTACTTTTCCACCAACTTTATGCCCAGCACTTTCACACAGCAAAGTAATCAAGCTTCTGGTACAACAGTAGAGAAATTCTCTTCTGCCCAGATTAGCAGAGCTATTTGGTTTCTTTATCTAGGTTCACATGCTAAATGCCCAGCAGAACCATTGAATTAACATTTGCTTTTACCTCCCATCAATGTAGGCAGAATAATCAAAAAGAGGGATAACAGTGAGGGATTGAAGGCCCTAAACATATTTCTCCACTCTTGGAGACTATGCAACATTCAATCTCATATTTAACAACCTAAAGAAAAGGAAAAAAAGCTTTTTAATAGCTCATCAGCAAGTCCAATAATCCTGCCCCAAATCTGAGAAATACCAGAAACTCCACATGCTACTTAGGAATTCACTTGTGTGGAAAGCAATGCCAATGCCTGTCAAAAAGAACAGTTTTCAGAGGGGCATCTAAGTGTACTCTTGTCCTCACTTGTCCCAGTATTGTGGTGTTATCAAGCCTGTTTGAGTGGTGTAGAGCTGCTTGGTTCTTTACTCCTTAAAGCATAGTTTGGAATCATTGGCGAGGGGTCTGCTGGCCAGGGATGACTGCAACAAAGCTGAAGAGAGACATAAAAAACACTGTATTTTTTACTAACACTCCACAACCAAAATCCACTGAGTTCCACATTGACCCAAACATGCATCTTCCCTGGTACCAGCCAGAACTTCAGCATAGCTCTATTCAAAGCAGGACAGGGGTGAGCTTCTCTGTTTCTGCAGAAGCCCAAGGACCTGTTTCCAAATAAAAATTCTAAGTTCCAGAGACAGTATAAAACTTGACACATACATGCAGAATATTTGCCTTCTGTTCAACAGGTATTTCACCAGAAGATGTATAATATTAGTTTATCACTAAGACACTGAGAGAGCAGGAATCTTGTCTATCTTCCACAGGGCTTGCAGGATGAAGTAGAGCCAAGTAGGAAATTTGTGGTTTAGGCTTTCTTTTCTCTGCAGTTCTTGTCACAGCAGGGCCATACCTGCTCCTACACACCACAACTGGAGCAGTGGAGCAGCAACAATGAAACAGCATAGAAATGCATACAATCCTTTCAGTGCCATCCAACACCAGAAGAAACTACTCAAATCCTCACATACAGGAAAAGGCTCACCTGCTTGTCAATACTATCAGATTAACAATTCTCCAGCTTTCTATTAAAATAGGGAAAAGTCATACTTCAGTCTTTATTTATCCTTTCATGTTCCTATTGTAAGATATCTTGAAGGAACATGTACTATTCCATATGCACAGTGTGTCTCCTCATTTTCTTTTAGTGCACTTATTATGGAAGAAAATAGGTTTTATTATTGTTTTTATTTTTCTACGCTACGTGAAATGAAGAGGACACAGAGGTCAGCTACTAAATATTCTAAATATTTATGCAAACTTCTGAGTAAACTCAAGAGCAAGAACTCAGTAAGTTGACAAAGGGTGACCCTTCCCAAACAAGTAGTGTAAAACTAATGGTGGTCAAGGGAATAATTATAAAATAAATTTATATCATTATAAAATAATAATTTCTATGTCTCTAAAATCTTTACCTTTCTCTGAAACATTCATTGTGTTTTTCAGCTAATATTGAAGAAATATATAACTTGCTGGAAATGGAGGGTGAGTGCCCCTTATACCCTAAGTAACATGACACCACATCCTCTCTCAGCTACCCACTCTTCCTACAGTTTCAGTCATCTGAGGGATGATTCTTAGCTCTATGCAATCTCCTTGGGCCTTCCTTAGTTCTCTGGTGAGCTCCATCCTTCTCCTGTCACTGTATTTCATTGAGCATGACCACTTAAAGCATTTAAGCAGCATAAAGCAGCCAACAAAAGAGAGCTTTTAAATAGACAGACAATGCCTTTGAAAGTCAGTTCAGAGAGAAGCATCTGTCAGACAAGCATCTAAGCTTACTCTTTTCTGCTTTCCATGGGATTTGTTTGACCTTAGGAAGGTTTCCAGTACTTTGGTAGATATCACAAGCACAACACAGCAGCACAAAGAAACATCAGCTAGGCAGGCTCAGCAGCTGCACAGATTCCAGCACATATTTCACACACAGCCAAGTGGACAGGTCTTCTCCTCTGAGAAGTATTTTTTGGCTACAAGGGAATTCTGTCTTAAAGTCCAGTCAAGTGAGACAACTGGTTTAATAATGTAGCACGCATTGATGCTTGTGTCAGCAAGACATAAAAGAGCAAGATGAATTATTTCTGCAACATGAAAATTGCACATGACAAAGGCCTTGTAATGCCAGGAAGCAAGAAGAGAGGTGAGGAGATTGGATCTTTTACTACCTTTTTTTAATGATACAGAAAAATAAACAGAAAATGCAATGGACATTTTCTGAGTCTAGCTGGTTCTTGTTATGTTGTTTGCCTAGAGTGATAGTATTAAACAGCTATTCACAGCTGCTTCACATTCACACTGTGCTGTCATTTAGCACTGTTACTGGGCTTCTGGGAACTCTTGGAGATAATGACACATGCTTTCATTTTAGGTAGTATTATCTGCATGTTCTTAAAATCCACTAGAGAGTACATCAATTAACATATCCCAGATATTAATCCATAAAGCTTCCTTGTATTTTTGGTGGTTGTGATTTATTGCTTTTAAGCAGTCCTATTCTTTCTGGTTTTATTAAATAGTTGTTTATTTAATCAGAGATCTGCTGGTTTATCTAAAATTTGAAAAAATAATTTAAGAACCCAAACAAACAGGGAGAAATTTCAAAAGTCCTGAGAAACTGAGGAATTTTTATTGAGCAGAGACAGGAGACTGAAAAGTGAGAGGTTTTTTATAGCTTCTATTTAAATATATCATAAAGCATAGAGCTGCAAAAAATTTTTTCTCTAACCATCAGATACTAAATACTTTGATATTAAATTTGTCAGATATTAATGTGTTGGGTTTTCATGGGTTGGATTCTGTGACAAGCTGTCAGGAAATCCCCCCATGTCTGAGAGAGCCAGTGGCAGCCAGCTCTGGGACAGACCTGCCACGGCCAAGGCTGAACCCATCCGAGACAGTGGTGGCACCTGTGAGGTAGGGGCGGGGTGGAGGGCAGTAATCTGCAGCTGCAGCTGAAGGGAGTACAGAGAATACCTGAGAGAAACATCTGACCAGATATTGATGAAGGAGAAGTGCTCCAGCTGCAGGAGCAGAGGTTTCCCTGCAGCAGACCATGGTGAGGCAGCTCTGCCTCTGCAGCCCATGGAGGTCCAGGGTGGAGCTCTGTATGATAAAGAGTAAAAAAATTTTCACAGTTAAGAGAAAATCTTTTTGACTGTTGAACAGATGTTGAATACTGTAGAAGTTTAGCTCATAAGTTTGAACCTGGTTTTTTTTTGGTTTTTTCCTTCAAGATCAACATAATATTGTAATGACTGGCTTTTAAAAATGCTCAGCAAGCATTTAAAAAACAAAATTGTGATATTTCAATAATGTCTTAAGATTGCATAATCTCTTGCAGGAAGTCTGAGAAATTTATGTACATTACCCATTTAGAAATAATTTAAGGAAAAAAACAATAACCAGCAAAACTCTTTCTGCATTTCCTGGCAGCTGTTTGTCAGGTGTCTTACCTTCAGCACAATTAAGAGGGCTTTAAAAAGAAAAGATTGCTCACACAGGGGCAGGTTGTCAGCATGTGAAGTCTTGATTTTTATTCAGGGTCATTGAAATGCAAGGTTCACTCAGATGAAAAATCTGAATAAAAATGTTGAAAGCATCTCCATTCGACTCTTGTAACCATACCATAGGATTCTAAAGACTCTAACTGAACATTCATAGAAGTTCTGTGAAATGTACTAGATAATCACAAGATAAGGGCCAAACAATCTCAGGACATTATTTTCCGATAGCTGTGTCTTCAGTGCCACTTTCAGTACAATTTTAGTCTGATTCTACAGTTCCTGTGAGCCAAAGCAATGAAAATACTGCAGGCAGAGGTCGTCCAGTTTGGATGCTTCTGAGAAGAATTAATGAAAAAAAGAGCACCAGTAAGGGTGTTTCTTGGCCTGCCAAAAACATCCTCCACCATCTGGGTAAGCACAAATAGTTCTTCTATAAGAAATGCTTTTACATGTACTCTTAGTTGTAATTTTGACACAGGAAAGCCTTTTTATCTTAAATAATCCTACCATTTCTATATGGGGGTGTCTGAATTAATGTGCAAAATGAGTATATATGAGAAATAGTCATGTAAAGTGTAATAATACTAATATAATGAATTTTTCTGGGAAATAAATCAAAGAAGAAACTTGCCTAAATCATACTTATGGCAAATTGTGATGCAGGGAGGAGAATTTTGATGTTCAAAGTCATAGGCTTTATGATTCTCCTACCAGAAAGATTTCTCTCATTGAATCGAGAGCAACCGAAATAAAGAAAAAGCAGAGGAAAGCCCATGGATTGAAAATGCTAATCAGAAGTTAATCTAAAAACACACAGAATTTAATAAAAGGCAATAATTATGTCATTATTTTTGAAACTGTGACATAGAATTCTACTCAAGATATTAAAGGCTCTTAAAATTTAAATTATTACCCCTGCCCCAAACAGTAGGTGTGCTCCAGAAAGCACAGCAACGACAGCAGCACAGCACTGGCTCTTGGAGAGACTTTGTTGAACAAGACCTGTGGGTCACATTCTTACAACATTTACATGTGTTCACATTAAAAAAATACCATGATATGGACACAGGTCTAAAGCTCAACTTGTACTACATTTTATTACCTTATTATTATATTGTAGGTCAGTATGCATAAAATGGGCTATATACCTTAAATAACTAATTTGATCATTCTGGATTTATTGTGACAACTACCTGTGAGACAGAGATGTCCAGATATGGCACCTAGGCCGACCATAGCATTGCTTGAAATCAGAGGCAATAAGGCAATAATTTGTAATTCAACCAACCATATCAAGCAGTGAAATGGATTTATGATGGTGTTCCATGAGAGAAATGAAGGTCAGTTTTCAGCAGTGAAGGTTCTGTTGACTGCAGAAGTATGTGATGAAACTATATATAAGTTTCTGTCATCCTTAAGAAAGAGAAAAGGAACTGAATGAGCTTCCATTCTGTGGTTTAAATTATTCTCTGTCCTTTCCCACAAGACAGAAATGGAAGATCATAACAAAATAATGATACATTGTTATTTATCTTCATCAGCTGAAAATAAAAATAACATTGTGTCTGCCTGAATCTAATGTTAGGAAGATATTTCATAACTTAGATTTTTTTTAGTATTTCACTAATAAAATTGATAATAAGCATTAAAAAACCAAAACCAATATTGTCATTGATATCTTCTGCACAAATGGCCAGAATCTTTCCAATGGTTGTTTTTCAGGGATGCAAAAATGGGGATGTTTGGGAACTAAATGCTATCAAAGTTCTGTGGGAGAGAGGAGATCCTGCTGTCTAATATCTGACAAACTTTTATTTTCTACATTATTTATTACTGTGTTAAAAGTGTAACTAGGATACCAGCATCTCACCACCTTGTTTCACCTCGCAGTTGCCTGCTAGGATCTTATCTACAGGTGCTCACCTGTGTAAATATCTCTAAAGCTGTCACTATAAATATAGTCAAATCTACAACAGATGCACCGGTGCACCTTGGGAATGATTCTTCATGGACTTTCAACCCACAATTCTCCCTTTCCCACTGTATTTTTTTTGTTTTTGGTCTTGAGATGCACATCTGTGCCACCTTACTGCAGCACTGTACTTCACCTTTATGCAAAGAGTCTTGTTCTATCTGATCCCTGCCTTGTAGTCCTAACTGTGAAAATTCTTTTGCACAGTGTTTAAATTGTGCTTCTTTTTAAAATGTAAGTGAAAAAAATCGAAATTTATATGAAATTCTAAGAGGAGGGGGTAAGCAAAAATGTATATCTATGAGTCAGTCAGCCAGATTAGCATGAAACACCTTTTTTTTTTTTTTTTTTTAATTCTTGTGACAACGATGATAAGCAAAAATCAAAAGTCTCACCAATGCAGAAAAAAAAATTTCAATTCCATAGAAACTCTTCTGGCAACTGTGAGTTTGATATAGCAAGACTTCAGAATTATTACAATGACACTTAAGTTTGCCAAGATGATGTCCAAACACTAGCTGTGAATTTAATCTGTTGTCCTACCAACTCAGCTTTTAAAGCACAAGCCATAATGAAGGCTGAGACCCAAAGCCTTTGAAGACTCAAGGATCAATTGTTATCAGAACAAGAGAAGGTGCTTAGCAATTTGGAGGATTGTCAGAAAGAAGTATGACGTGTATTAATTTGATTATGTACACAAAGGATGCAGGATGAACCAAATAAATAGTGACTTTGTATTTAGTCCTTGATTGACTACATTCCAAATATGCTGAAAGCATAAATTAATCAAAACTAGATCTACAATGGAAAGGAAGAAGGTCTAATCCTTTTGCTAATCCCCGACAAAGGAATAGAGCACTGCATGATGCAGTAACTATTTTAATGTCTGCTTGCATAATTGTGCTGCATTCTACAACAAACATCATGTATTATATACATTCTCTTCTTATTCTCTTTGGACAGATGTCTGTAGTTCAGGGGAATATTTTGCAAGACAGACATTGGAATACCAGTTTGTGTTTTATAAAAATAAATGAGGAAGGAATCACATTGATTAAAATCTTACCAGACCTTAGAGACCTGGATAGCCCACTGGTATGAATGTTTTCTGGGCATGCTTCTCCCAGAGAGGCTACAGGAGTGGCTTCAGTGAGCAGCTGCCAGAAGCTTCCCCTGTGTCCGATCAAGCCAATGCAGTTGGCTCCAAGATAGACCTGCCACTGGCCCAGGCTGAACCCATCAGTGACAGTGGTAGCACCTCTAGGTCAGGCATATGTAAAAAGGAAAAAAAGTTATTATTCAGGAGACACTGGAGCCAGAGAAAGAAGAAGGGAGGATATGAGCTAGGAACAACCCTACAGACACCAAGGTCAGTGCAGAAGGAAGGGCAGGAGCTATTTCAGGAGTCAAAGCTGAGATTCCCCTGCAGCCTGTGTTGAAGACCATGGTGAAGCAGCTGTGCTACCCACGAAATTCTGTGGTGGAAGGGAGATCCATCTACAGCCCGTGGAGGACTGTATGCCAGAGGAGGTGCATGCCCAAAGGAGGCTGTGATGTTATGAGAAGACCATGCTAGAACAGGCTTCAGGCAGAACCTATGGCCTCATGGACTTGTGACCCCATGGAGGACACATGTTCCGGCTGTTTGTTCCTGAAGGACTGCACCCTCTGGGAATGTACGCATGCTGGAGAAGTTCATAAAGAACTGCAGCCTGTGGAAGTACTCAGTTGGAGAAATTGTCTCATGTGGAAGGGACTCCCTCACTGGGGCAGGGGAAGGGTGTGAGGAGTCCTCCCTAAGGAGGAAGGGGTGGAAGAGACAATATGTGATAAACTGACTGCAGACCCTACTCCCTGTCTTCCTGCACCATTGTGGGGAAGAAGGCAGAGAATTCAGGAGTGAAGATGAGCCCAGGAAGAAGGGAGAGTTGAGGACCTAAGATTTGGGTTTATTTCTCATTATCCTACCCTAATTTCAGGATTGTCTGATGCTTGCAAAGCCCTAATTGCAGCTGTGGGTCAGCAGTTGCCAGCAAGGAATTCTCATTCTCTCTGCTATGGTACAACAGATTCCTTGTGGGAAGCTGTCTGCTGATAGTCAGCTAAAGGAATCACAGTGCCATTGTGTCTCTCTCCTCCTGGGATCAGGAGAACAATCAGTTTCTCCCTGCCCAAGGTATATAAATAGATATCAATATAAATAGGGATACAATCCTGACTAGTGCAGATTCATAGTGCAGTCATGTAGTTATGGGTAGAAATGTATAAAGTGGAGCCTTGACTATAGTCCCAGTGAGATGCATTGCTGGCTTACATAATTTGTTTGAGGAAATATGCATTAAAATAAGTTATTGTGGTAGAAGAACTAATTACTGAGACCTTTTCCCAGTCTTCAGTAGTGAAAGAAGAAAGGTGCAGGGGATAGGATATTGGGCTACAGGGTGCTGAGGAAGCCACCCATCTGTTTTCTTTTCCTTCTGATCAAACTAGAGTGGCAGTGGTTTCAGGGAGCATGCACAAAAATCTTTTTATTCCTAATGTAATTCAGAAAATTCCTTCAGGTGAGACCATGCAGAGTGTTGTTAGGAAAAAACAGAGGTCTCTGTGTAAGTAGACTAGTTATGCTGACCTTGATAAATTGATTAAACAATACATCATTATGATCCACAGTAATATTGTTTAGTTCAAAACAGTGTGAGAAGAACTCTAGAAAAATGTGCAAAATGCCGAAGAAGGAGTGAGATCTGAGCATGACTGAAAGTTACTTTTAAGCCTATATTCTTCCTTTGATGCAGGCTTATAAATCCAATTAACATTAATGAGAAATGTGTTGTGCCCATATGCAAACCATGAGCTGAGATTCCCTACTATCCCTACAAGATTCTTTTGTATAATTCAAATATTGAACTGTTACATTTAAAGCATATTTTGACTTGAGAAGTTTCAAAGTTTAATGTTTATTCTGCCTTAATAAAAATTAATAGCAACAAAGTATAATTGCTTCGGTAATGTTCTGCAAAAACATCAAAGTCTTTTATGTTTCTGCAGTTTGGAAAGAAACCTCAAAAGTAATGTTGATGTATTTTGCACAAATCATATAGTCTACAATACATAAATCACAAAGTTTGACAGTTCTGTAAATATTGCATTTTAAGGTGTTCAAGTCAGATTTCTAAACAGACAAATAATAAATCAAATAGGAGGAAGCAGGATCCCTGATTTAGAGGAAAAAAATTAATCAGAGCTTAGAACTTCAGAAAAACTATTCTTGGTTTCAAGACAGCATTCTTCAAAGGAAAAAAAAAAAGCTCTTTAAAATAGAATGAAAGACTTCAATTGTTCCCTGAAACAGATTTTAAAATGAGGAAAGTAAGGCATCTGCATTATTAATCAGAAAAATACATCCTACGAATTTTAACACTGTATTTGTTATTTTCTCCTGAACACAGTGTTCCTCATAACCTGACAAGGTGATGATCTCAAAATCAAAACAGATGGCCTTTAAAAGATCTACAGGTCCTCCCTTTTAATGAATCTCAAGAATCCTACAGGATTTATAATAAAGCTACTCATACATATAAAAAGAATTGTGATTCTTCAGTAGCTTGCTTAACAATTTTTCTATTAAATCAATTATCTATGTCTGGTGGATTTTATGACTAAGAGACATTTCCTTGCTGTTCCACAGCTGGTGCTGTAATGCTATTTTCTAATCATTCTTCTTCCCTTCTAGATTGGGATGTGTACCTATGATCTTTCTTATTCCCAATTTTGTTCTCCCAGCTACTTCAAATTCAGTCCATTTTCCCATTCTACCCTCTTGGCATGGAAAAAGACCAGCATCAACTTCCCAAGCTGGGTTCTTTCACAATCCCTGTCACTGTTGTGAATCAACAGTTCACCTGTCTTGTATTAGACAACTGCTGACCTGTGTCTTCTGCAGTTCTGCCAACATCTCCATCTTCTTAAATGATCTGCTCATCCCAAACTTCTTCATATTTTTTCTACCTTTTACATGCTGGAAACCAATTATATCCTATTCTTCAGAAAGAGATGTTTGTGGGTTTTTTATATGATTGTATAATGTATCCTTGAGTTTCTCTCCTTCTGTCAGCCATAGCAATACAAGCTATGATGCAGTTACTACTTCAGTGGAAAAGAAAGAGCTGCATACATCATGTGTCTGGACTCAGTGTCCCACAACATCCTTCTCTCTAAATTGGAAGAGTATGGATTTGATGGATGGACCATTCAGTGGATAGGAAATCTGTTGCATGATCACATCCAGAGATCATGTCAATGTCTCAATGTCCAGATGAAGATCAGTGATGAGTGGTAGCCCTCAGGAGCCCATAGTGGGACCAGTACTGCTTAATATCCTGATCAAAGACACAGACAGTAGAAATGAGTGCACCATAAGTTGCAGATTGCACCAAGCTGAGTGGTGGGGTTGACACAGATGAGGGATGGGATGTCATCCAGAGGGATCTGGACAAGCTTGAGAAGTGGGACCGTGTGGACTTCATAACAGACAACAAAGCCAGGTTCAAGGTCCTGAACCTGGGTCAGGGCAGCCCCCAGTATCAATATAAGCTGGAGGCTGAAGGGACTGAGAGTAGGCCTGCTGAGAAAGACTTGAGGCTACTGGTGGATGAAAAGCTGGACATGAGCTGGCAGTGCGTGTCTGCAGCCCAGAAAGACAAACACATCCTGGGCCACATCCAAAGAGGCGTCACCAGCAGGGCAAGGGAGGGGATTCTGTCCCTCTGCTCTGCTCTAGCAAGACTGCCCCTGCAGAGCTGCATCCAGCCCTGGGCTCCCAGCACAGGAAGGACATGGACCTGTTAGAGTGTTCCTGTCCTCCCCCAGAGGACAGACAAGAAGATGATTGGAGGGATGAAGCGTCTGTGCTGTGAATAGAGGCTGGGAGAATTGCAGTTGTTAATCCTGAAGAAGAGAAGATTCCCAGGAAACCTTATTTTCACCTTTCAATGCTTAGAGGGGCTCCTAAAAGAGATGGGAATGGATTTTGTACAAGAGTCTGCTGCATTGCAGGTCAAGGAGTAATGGTTTTAAATGAAAATGGGGTAGCTAAATTTAAATTGGATATAGGAAAAAAAAAAATTGTGGTGAGGGGGGTGAAACACTGGAAGAGGGTGCCCAGAGAGGTGGTGGATGCCCCATTCCTGGAGACATTCTAGACTAGGTTGGATGGGGCTCTGAGCAGCCTGATCTCATTGAAGGTGTCCCTGGTCACTGCAGGGGAGTTTAACTAGATGATCTTAAGGGATCCTTTCCAATCCAAACCATTTTATAATATTAGGCAGTAAAACACTTAAGGACACATATTTGTGTATTGTATAGACAATGAAAGAAAGTCTTTAAAAAAATACCATACATATTAAGATTTCTACCAGTTCACTGGTTCCTGAGGACAGCTGCAGACAGCTCAAACCTTCTGTGAAGTGTTCCTTCAAGAGTTAAGCACTCCCTGTCTTGGAGAGTTACTATACTGGAACAATGGGACTTTTAATTGCTTCTGATTCTTTTCACTGACCAGGAAGGAAAACAAGATGAAAAATGTACATTGTATTTCACAGAATTTACCCCAACATCCCCATGCTGTTATCATCAGAGTTTATTATTTAAATCCAAACACATCCAAAAAAAAAAAACCAAACAAAAAAGAACCTCTTAATTGCAAATTTCAGCTGGGTTCCATTGAAGTAATATGAGAATTCAAAACTACAAAACAACTCAAATTCTGTGAGAGTTCATACCTCAATGGAAATCAATTGTGGAATAGATTTATTAAGTCATATAACCTAGTCCACTGACATATGCTATCTATCCCTACTATTTTTGGTGTTTTGTTCAGGTTTTTTTCCAAAGTCCTACATAAAAACTGGGAAAACATTTCAATATTTCTTCAAAATTACTGAATAAAATATAATTATGAGTAGAAAAACAGATGTTTCCTGAATTTTTGCAGAGTATATAGCTCATTAGAGGCATTGTAGTGAATCTTTTTCTGTTAAAAAGTTTGCTGCTTGAAAAAGCATCACAACCTTTGAACTCCATTTTGGTGGTGTTGTGGGATTTGTTTTATTTCATATAACTGTTCTCATATGTACTTCCACCTGTACTACATAGAAATAATTTTCTACTCCTGAAGCCCTTCAGATAAATGTAGAGAACAACCATGTGACCCTGCAATCTCATTTTACTGAAATCTCATCTATTGGGCTCTTTTAATCTTCCTTCAATCTTTCATCTTTAACCCCTATTGTTTGTTTCTGGTTTTCACTGTACTCCATCTTCTTTGTGATAATGTGATAGTGTTTTGTAATTTTCCATAGGAATCTCCACCAAGAATGAGATTTTTAATAAAATCTTACAACAGTGTACTTTACATGGTTTGAGGCATTATAGACATGATCTGGAGCTCTAGAGTATGCCTTCTAGTAGCCCTCAGCCAGTAAAAATTCTCTTGTTTAAGTGGAAGAGGCCTATGATTTCCGAGAAGAAAGTTGTAATTTCCTCCACATTCATCCATTCAGTTAGCTGGTAAATGTGATTTCTGAGTACACAAGCATCCGTGAATGGCTTTATAATGATCTTGCAGTAAATTAATGTGATTTAATCTGAAGAGACTTGAAGGCAGCAGCTGCATCAGATGATGTTGCCCCACTCCTGAAACACAAAAGCAGTTTTGGTGGTGTATCAGAAAAGCTATCTTTTGCAGAGGGGCAAACAGGACAAACCAAATGAAATCTAAGGCCACCATTTCAGCTACCTTACTAACAGTAGAACTGCTGATGAGAGAGTAGAGTTTCCAGAAGAAAAGAGGTGGCCATGTAGTACTGAAGGGATATGAAATGCAGCCATGAGGAAAATAAAGCTGCTGAGTTACAGCTTACACTGTGAAACATTAAGAAGCAGTGAGCCCTTGCAAAATGTAGCTGCATGAATGTTGGTCATAGAGATCATAATGAACCTAAAAATTGGACAATCCATTTGCTTATAAACACTTCAGATTTTCTTGAAGCTAGAATATAGGGGGAAAAGAGAAAGAAATCAAAATTCACAGATAATGATCTACTAGTAATGCAACCTTAGAAAAGCACAAACATATGTAGTATTTTCTCCCTGGGAAGACAGAAAATTATACACAAAACCAGTCAGATATTACCTCCATTTCATTTTATGGACTATCTTATTTTACTTGTTTTTCTCAGGGACTGGCTTCTTTGGTCTCCTGCCTTGGCAGAGATGACACAGTCCTTCATGAACCCTAGCTCACTGACCAGCTGGTACCAGGCCTGTGAACATGCCATATGGAAACAAACCATTGTCCCAAACACTATAAAAGAAATGAGGAGATTTGTTGCATCACTTCCCATACCAGGTAGCAAAAAGAGAAGATAATTATTCATTTCCCATTGCCATTAGCCATCAGAGTAGGTGGGGATTCTGTTAAAGAGCTCAGGCTTCTGACTCAGCCTCCATGTGACCCCTACTAATGGGTTAAGCACTCAAATTTCTGAGAGATCATCTGTGTGAACCCATTTGACCAGAGCCCCCTTGTGCATGTACAGATTTTGCTTTGCAAGCTAAGACTCATAAACACCCACACACTTCTAAAAACTTAGCAGTGTAAAGCAATGTCATATATTACTAAGTTTCTACACACAGAAATCAATACCTAGTGAAATCAACTATTAGAAAAATGAAGAATGGGAGAGAGTTAAGAATAGTATCCAATTAAAGCTGATGCAGCTTTAAGTAACAGATGTTTTTAGCAACATCTGTGAAAATGAATACACTTGTTTTTCATTCACTTTAGAGAAAAGTTTTCTTTCACAGTTCACTGTCTCCATTAGAGTATATTAAACCACTTAAAGCACTTAGCACCTTTTGTGAAATTCATGTCTTCAGACATACACAGTATTTTGAAAAATAGAGAATGCTTATTTTTTTAACCCTTCCAAAGCATTTGGCTATTACTTCTACGCCATGTTTGTTTCCACATTTAGACCATTCATCTTCTCTTAATAAACAGTGTTAATTAATTGTTTTCCTGCATTTATAAGCATGCAGACTAAATAAGGAATATCCATTTTGCTGGTAAAAGTTTAATTTGATTAATTATCTCCGTGCTCTGGCATTGTACTTCTATGTAGTTTCTGACTTAATGTGCAGCATTTGAGAGAACCTCCATGAAAAAAAATGATGAAGATAACTCCCTATTTATTTACTTGTAATCAGAAAGATAAACAAACTCATTTTTCCTCACCATGAAATCATGAGAAGCTCTAAATCTAAATAAACTCACTCTAAACAACTATATACTAAGCCATGCAAGTATTATTTGCACAAACATTTGTATGGGATCAGTTAATAAATAGGTTTATCTAATGGATAATGGAGCTACACCAGTCAGGATATTTTCAATTTGAAAGGATATTCTGTTAAAACAAAGATAGCGAATTTGGAAGATCATATATTATTGAATTTGTGTTGCTCTGCTCAAACATTCTTAATGAACAGATAGTGAGTATGAAAAAAAAAAAAGCCAACAGAAAGTACAAGAATATGAAGGAATAGAAGAGACTGGCATCAGCCACATCAAAGAAAAAGCAACAGGATTGGAACTTCTCCCACTTCTTTTACATCATCAAATACGTTTATGCTTCATAAGACATGATAAGAGCTGGGACATAAATGTTTCAAGTGTTCTTTGTCTAGCAATTCAAATTAGAAAAACAAGAGGAGTTAAAAAAAAAAACAAAGTAAAGGAAAATTTGCTATCTAGGAATAGTAATGCTTACTCTGTCATTTTATATCTATTTGGCTAAGCACTGTTTTATTTATAAAAATATACTGGAAGATCAAGTGGAACTCAGGGTTATAACAAAGGAGATGGCTAATGGGAAGATCTTGTGAGATTAAGGGAAAGAAAATTTCAGAAGTTAAAGGCAGAAAGCTCAAGTAAAATGAAAGTGTATGAGATAAAAGTAGCCTGCAGAAGCAAAACCATTCAGGGCAAACATGGGATCAGGGCGAAAGTAGGATGGAGTGGATTGGGATGAGATGGGAAAGGATGGAAAAGAATTATCAGAAAAGAATAATTAAAGCAAAATAAGTTATTTATATTCCAAGGACTAGCAATTATGAACACTGAGAAAACTTAAACCCCTGCATATGTCATGAGCCACCTGAAGAAACACAACACTTTGGAGGATTACAGTAGCATATATAATTTTCGAGTTGCACGTACAATTCTCAAGTTGCATATGCATGTGAGTGGCATATACATATTTTAAGGTATGGCAGTAAAAAGGGGTATGAATTGATGCATTATGTTTACATGGCAAATAAACATAATGGGAGTTGGATAGGCACTGCAGAGGTGGCTTTTGTGAGAAGAGACTTGGGGTCACCCTCATATTGGACAGATTCTGGGCCAGCCAGCTCTGAAATGGAGCCACTGTCCAAAGCCAAGCCCACACAGCAATACATTTAAGAAAGAGAGAAAAAATGCTGTGCAGCAGCTGTGGAAGAGTGGAGTAAGAAAGATTTCAGAGAAAAACTCTGCAGTCACCAAGGTCAGTGCAGAAGGAAGGGGAGGAGGAGCTGCAGCTGCTGGACCCGAGATTCCCCTGCAGCTCCTGGTGCAGCCCATGGTGAGGCAGCTGTGCCCCTGCAGCCCATGGAGGTCCAGGGTGGAGCAGAGATCTTCAAGCAGCCAGACCATGGGGGAATTCATGCCACAGTGAGTGGGTATGTCCTGAAGGGAGCTGCAGCCCATGGAGAGGAGTCCATGCATGAGCAGGTTTGCTGGCAGGATCTGTGATCCATGGGGGACTCATTCTGGAGCATTCTGTTCCTGAAGGAGTGTGCTCCATGGAGGGGACCCATGTTGGAGCAGTTTGTGAAGGACTGTATTCCATGGGAGGGACTCCAGGCTGCAGCAGCGGGGGAGTGTCCATAACCAGGTGTTATGAACTGGCTGCAACCCCCACTTCATATCCTCTCCATCCTTTGAGAGGGGGATGTACAGGATTTGAGAGTAAAGACAAGAAGCCTGAGCAGGATGGGGAGAAGTGGTGGAGGGAAAATAGTTTCAGTTTGTGTGTGGCTTTTTTTCTCACAATACAACTTCATTTTAGTGGTTAACAAACTAAATTAATCTTCCTGAAGTCAAGTCTGTTTTGCCCCTGATGGTAACTGGTGAGTAATTGCCCTAGTCTTATCTCACCCCATGAGTTTTTTCTTCTTATTTTATCTTTATGTCCTTCTGAGTGAGGGGTGTGACAGACCAGTTTGGGGTGCACCTGGCAGTCAGTTACAGCTAATCTACTACTGTTGAACAGTCATGTTTAGATTTATACCCATAAATGACATTCAAGGTTTAAGGTAGAATAAGGTTTGCCATTCTAACATATGCACATTAAAGTACTAAACTGCAGGAAGTGGATTTCCTACAAGAAGAAAAATATGTCCAAATGAACTGTCATCCCCCACTGCCTTAATAAGTAATGCTTCCACCAACAGTAAGAGGTTAATGTGCAAATAAAGAAATTTTGAAGGTGAAATTAGATGGATTTAAAAAAACCAAACAAATAAAAAAAAAAAAACCATAAAAAAAACACCCCCAAAAAAACCCACCAAAAACAACCACACACACCCCTCAAGTTTTTTGCTGGCTCCATGCCAGGTATCAGGAAATCTCACAGGATGCACCCTTCAGGACTCTTCCTGAAAGGAAAATAAGTCTGGATGGGGATTGGTAATGCAGAAAGCAGAAATTCCAGGCATATCCGTGAAAGGGCAGAGTGCTTGGATTAGAAGCAAAATTTCTCCCTCCAGGAAGTGAGTATAAGATCAGCAGCTCAGTGATTTGGCTCAAAAATCAATAAACGAACAGGAGAACAGAATGTTACCCAGTAACCCAAAGAAATTATTTCTTGTTAGGAACCAAGCTGAGAGGAAATGTACACACATTGACATAGTGCAAATACTTTTATCTACTGCAGTAAGACTAACATTTTGGGAAAATAACTACATGAACATCAAAACCAGAAGATTACATTTCTCAAATCCTCACAATGTGCCTAGATGAGTGCTACTCAGGACCAAGCCCTTGCTATTTTTTGTTGCAGTGGAATATGATCGTCTTTGAATATGAACACTAAGAAGTAACCAGAAGGGATGGAGCAGAAAGTATTTACAGGGAGTAATTTGGGTCTCAGATATCTTCATTATGCTCAGAAAGTAAAACATCAAAATGTGTGCAGAAGCATGTTGGCATAAAACAGACATAAAATGTCTATGTGCAAAAAATCTATGTGCAATTTTCTCTTACTGCAAGAACACCTTAAACTTATTCTTATGAATTTCATAAATATCTTTCTGATTTTAAAGACCTAACAGAGGGTTAAAAAGCAACAAGAGTAACATTTTTTATCTTCAACTACAAATTTAGAAAATTTTAACTAAGCCAACACCATTTTAAAATCGCGTCACACATGTGCTTCTGCATAAAGGAGATGACAGTAAGTGGGCTGAAGTATATGATCCAGGGTTTCACCCCATCTTTGATTTCATGGATACACAACCTGAATAAAGACTTTAGGATAGAAATTTAAAACTCGGTAATATTTGCCAGGGAGGTAGTGAATTACAAGAATTAACAACTTTCTTTATTCAATAGAACCTATAAAGCTTAATCCAATTTTCACAGGAGCCAAAGACAACCTACTTGTTGCCTTCTGGTCTTTTGTTATTGATTATCTTTAAAGGAATAGAAAGGTCTGTTTCTTTGATGAAAATGATACATTCAAAATAAACCCTCATTGTAAGACTAATTGCACTTATGTGATAACATAAATGCCAAGCTTATTTTCTAATGTGCTTTTTTCCAATGATAATCTGAATGCAGTGTGCTAATGTTTTGCATGTAGGCAGACTGAATTACTGAAGGTCAATTCAGTCAAGTTATTTGGAGTATATAATGGCATTCACTAGGAACAAGAGGGGTGAGTAATTTTCTTTTTAGGTGAAGAAGAATGGAGCACATTTTCATATGCATGGATATTATTCAGTACACTGCAAGACTAAAGGACAGGAAGGTATGTCTCAGATGTCGTTCAGCTCCTCCTTAGTAGTGAAGTCTGAAAGCAGTAGTAGTGACTCCTCCATTGTCTTCCTAGGGAAGAGAGTACTTTGAACACTTGAGAATCTTAAACTCAACAGGAATTTTCTGCTAGCCTCATCTGAACTTACTTTCGGTTCACTGGGGACTTGTTTTTTCACATGAAGCTTAACTGTTGAGATTTTCTTTGGACCACTTAATTTTCATCGTGCATTTCATCTCATTATCTGTCTTTTCAGCACTTAACTAATAAATGCAGAAGGAAAAGAAAACCTGCCACAAATTCACTACTAC
Source organism: Hypocryptadius cinnamomeus (assembly GCA_013400635.1). Taxonomy (NCBI): domain Eukaryota; kingdom Metazoa; phylum Chordata; class Aves; order Passeriformes; family Zosteropidae; genus Hypocryptadius; species Hypocryptadius cinnamomeus. The sequence goes on along the minus strand of VYZP01080252.1, from coordinate 25,365 downwards.
TTTTGTTCCAAAGACACAGGTTTTCTATAATACTGTTAGGGACAAAACTCAGAGACAATAGAAAATAAAGAGGATTTGGCAAGACCTGTTTTATAGGGAATCTAGAAGGCCACCTGATGAAGGGTCTGCAATTCAGCTGCTTTTAATATGGACAAATCAGAAATAAACATAAAAAAACCTTATTATCACAAATATTATGAACAAAGCTTTACGGGAGAGTCAGCTGTGGATTTCTGCACTTAAGAAAAAAGAATTAACTAGTTCCAAATAAGCCTATTTGGTTTTGTTTTGTTGAGTTTTTTTTTTTTTTTCTCAAAGAGAATGAGTGCAAAGTGTGATATATTCACTGGGAAAATTGTGCAGGACAGTGCAAAACCTGTACTCATTGGCACGGATCACATGCAGTGAATACTGCAGCCACAAGAGACCACACTGACCATGGGCCTCATGATAATACTGGAGAGTTCCACTCTCACTCTCTAACTCCTGCATCACACTGGCTACCTTCCTGTTGAACAAGAAAACACAGCCATCTCTTCAAGCTCCATTTTGATAAGTTTGCTTGTGCTGATAAATTCACATCTTTCCTTGATTGATTGTACTAGAAATTATATAAATGTTAAAGGAGGTGGACTTCAGTTCATGCTTGAGTTTGTTTAGTCTTATTTCAACACAAAACTAAGAAGAACAATGAATTTTGAAAGCATTTCTGTTTCATAATTTTTCCACTTCAAATCTCACAAGATAGACTTTGCTTTAGCAGTGCTGATAAGCAGCACTGATAATTGTCCTGGATTATAAAAAGGCCTATCAAAAGCCTTGAGTTTGAGGGAGTCTTTTCCATTCTCTCTGTTGAAAATAAAGACAAACACCTTAAAACTGAACTATGGAGTAAGAAAACTGTAACATATGGAGCTAATATAAAATACAAGTATTTTCATGTTAATAATTCAAATCTTTATTTTTTGCTTGTTTCTCTTTAGGGATCATCACAAATTATAAATTGAAATACAAGCCTCTACAAATTCAGATCCAGGATATTAAAATTATATTTAATCCTACATCATAAATTTTTGGAGATTATGTCCCAAACTAGATCTTCATTTCAGCTCCAATTCAGAAGGAGTAAAAATCTCACATCACAAGAAACATCACTGAATATTTCACTGTAACATGGCCTCTCTGTCATGATAACTTTAAGAGGAGTCAAGATTGTATGAAGGTAGTTCATAATGAAAAATATATCTATGATTCTGTATAGCATGAGGAAGTTCTTTGCTTCACTTTCACAAAGTATTATATAAGTATTAAACATAGACACTGGTATTTTTTGAGACTATGGTAACATTAATCTCACCTGATTTTATTTATTTTCTGAGCTTCTGAGGGTTTCTACTGCAAGATTGGAAATATGTTTGATACCCTCTAGTGGACAAAGTAATATATAACGTCTTATGTTATCAAAAATGACTTCAAGTTCAGAAAAAAATACATTTTCTCAGGCAGCTTTGATCCACAAATATATAATATAAATATATGTATATTTTATATTTCACTTTTCTTCTAGACTAAGTCATGTGACAAAGCCATATAACAGATTTCTCTCTCACTGTTTGGAATGACCTAGTGCAATTTCATGTCATTGATCTGACTCTTTAGTCCCAAAGTAATGGCTTTGGATTTTAAGAGTTCTCTCAGAAAAAGAACAGAAGTCCCTTTAAAATGGAGAATAAGTAAAAAAAAACCTCAGCCTAGGAAACTGCCATTTACTTTTTGTAATATATTTCATAAGGAAGTACAAAGAGAGGTTGCTATTTAAAAATCCTACTTTTTTTCTTTCAATTTGTGCTCAGCTCAGATTTATATGTACATATATTTTATATCACTTCAGCTACTCACTACCTATTAAATGTAATCAGATACAGATCAGACATTGTAGATTTTATTGGATTTCTCTAAGGAGGAGCTGTGAAAGCTTCACAGGTTGAATTGAGGATTATTGTGGTACATAGATGCTGCAAATGCATTTTTCTTAGCCATTGAAAGGCTTTGCTAGGTGAACCATTACTGGCTACCTGGAGCAGTAAATCAGATATGGTATATTTCCTTTTTTTTTTCAATTTGTTCTTATGTCTTATCTGTCAGGTTCTTTACAGAAAGTGCAATTGATTTTTAGCATGTTTTGATGGTCACTACGCAATTTACACTAAGTTCTCTTCTTCCATGCAACTGACTGATATGACTGGCTTGACATATCAATTAACACTTTGTCAGTCTTTCCTTCCCACATTATTCATTAGTAGGTCACCTTCACTTATATACCATCATTATATCATTTGATTGCATAGCTATTTCCATCACTGATTTGACACATATATTATTAGTGCTTCTGTTTTCTTGATGCAAATGAGAGAAAATGGAATTTGACTTGGAATCCAAGAATGTTTCTCTCCTCACATATTAGAAAATTTCATAATACATATTTAATATTCTCTTTGTCTCAGTACTTACGTTTTTATCACCAGACACTTAGATCTGAACACAATAAAGGATTTATGTGTTTAAAACCAGAAGCAACAAAGTTACATTCATGAAAAAGGAACCGAATTTCCAAAGCCATAGACTTGGGTATCCCAGAATGGGATCCAAAACAGCCAGCACACAGAATAAAGACAAACCAGTTAGCCCATAAAGATTCCTAGACAGGAAACTCCTAGACAGGAACCAAAATCATGCCTTCTGAGAACACAGATTCAGGGACTCTGTTCACAGGCTGAGTTATAGACTAAAACCCTCCCATCCATTTTACCACGTAATTCTTTTCTTTCAGAGACATGAGCCAGGCTCTGTTCTGGAGCCTGGCTGGAGACAGTTGTAGTGCTGCCCAGTTAAGCAGCATGGCAGACAGTTCTTATCTAGGACATGAAAAGACAGGAGTTTAAACTTTTTTTTCAGAATCAGATGTTTAAAATTGTATTTTTTTGCCTCCTGGGAGATTGCCCTAACGAAAAAGCAAATATGCTTATCTGAGTGGAGCATATGCCTTTCTTTGAAGTTACACCAACACTCAGCAAAGGACAACAAGGATGGAGAGCAGAGCAGGATGCTGCAGCTCACTGTGAGGACCTGTCTTCCCTGCCTCGGTGCAGCTACTGTTCCTACATGGAACTTGGATTTAACACTTACTGGGTACAATGAACAGAAGACTGTTCTGTTCAGACAGAACAGAATGTCTTCAGACAGAAGAATATGCTCTTACTATGCTTAATGTGATTGTCTTTGATTTTAGAAAAAATAAACAATCCAACTTATCTGGAGGAAGGAGTAAAATTATCCACATACCAAATTAAAACATTCCAGGGAGTGGTCTGCTTTGTTTCTTATTGCCTTCTCCTTTCTGGTCCATATGGAAAGCTTTTGTGTGAGAGGATAGAAAAACAACTTCCATCACCTTAAAAAGAAAAGCTCTTGTAAGGGGGCAGGGAAGTTTTAGGACAATTATCTTTCAGCCACAAACAGATGATTGTAACCTGCTAGATTGGATTTAAAAAACACATTCCAAGGTTTATGAAGCCTCCATGTTTCCAGCAAGATCTTTTGTTCATTTTTCTATTTGAAGGAAAAATAAATAAAACTTCCCTACCTCAGATAGCTTTTTTCTCAGATGTTATGATATTCATATTTATAGGAGAGTTTACATGTATACTATACACCCGGGAGTTTCTCTCCAGTCTAAAGACTGATTAGTATTTCTTTCATGCCTGAATAGAGTTCAAAATGATCTCAACTGGAAGCAAGGGAGGGGAATCCAAATCTTTCTCTCTAACAAATCCCTTGAGCCTTACAAGGGCTCAGAACGTAAGGCAAAGTAAGGATTGTCATGTAGAGAAATTGTGTCACTATTTTTCTAGAAGAAATAAGACCAACTGTTCTTGAAATCAAAATCAAACTTGTACTAACCCAGAGAAATAATAACATTTTTTAAACCAGTTTAATTTTGTTATTTCTATGGCTAATCCTTTAGTATAACGTGGTTTATAATTATCTCATCTCCATGTAACAAGTCAGTTTTTCTTTCTATATAGGTATTTTTAACATATGTTTAGGACATTGGGGTAAATGAAGGCTGCTTTCTTATTGTAGAAGGTTAGTGATGACTGCATTTTTGTGAAGAGATTAAAAAACTTGGTTTAAATTTTAATCTAAATATTTTGTAAAATTAGCAGATGGCTGCTGGCACTGTAACATTATCCAACTGAAACAAGTGGTAGAAATTCTAAGCACTTGTACAAGAAATGAAAATATTACTGAATTTACATCAGAAAAAAAAATGAGTTCTCAAAGTTTACCCATTCTTTGGTGACAGCAAAGTCATACATGCACACACACCAAGGAAGGAAGACTGCTTATTTTCAGGAGATACATACAGAAATTATAATGGCTTAATAGTGCTAAAAAGAAGGTATTGTGAGTTCTGGTCCTTTGCTACAAGTGTTCTGATTTAGTCATTACTGAATTGATCACAGCAGAGACCATTTCCAGTATCTTTAAGCAAAATGCTTGCCATAGTCCCTGAGCACGTTTCTAGCAAGTTTTATGGCTTATCTCATAAAGCCATACAGAGGAATAAAGTTTCCTTCACATAGGATCCCTGGAACTGCCTGCACTGTATCCCTGGAAAAGGATTAAAGCAGGAAGGAAGCTGATTAACAAAGGGCAGAGCCATGATATCACCCTCCTTTCCCCCTGCAAAGGCACGTTTGAGATACGAGAACATTCATATCATGAGATATGAGAACACTCATATCAGACTCACTTCCTGCTGCCGCTGTCAAACACAAGTAATTGTTGCCAAAGAAATGAGTTTCCAAGGTGGGCTGCCTTGCAGCAGTGGCACAGGCAAGGTGGCAATACCCCTCCTAAATACTTCCCCTCTCAAGATAACCCCTTTGAACCTTCATCAAATGTAGGCTCAAAATGAGTACCTTCCCTTGGCTGTTGGTAAGCTTATCACATCTCTGCAAGGAATCTATAACCCACTGCAGTGATCACCTGCAGTTCTCCACAGTGATACCCTACTTTCTCTCCAGGCTGCATTTCATGATCTTGTCACCTTCTACATTCCCCTGGAACCTGAGAGTTCCTGCCACTCAGGACTGGTGAATGTCTCAAACTGTGGGGCAATGAGGTCAGACTGTGAGGCCTGGGAAGACTGTGAGTACAGGTCCATCAGTCCATCATTTCCAACCCTGCCTCAGGCTCTTCCTGCAGGCTTTCCTGAGCCAATACTCATAAGGAAGGCTTCCCCTGCATTTTTCTACCCCTCCTGCACCTTCACAATGACCTCCCTGAGTTTTTTGCTCTGCTCCCAACAATTCTCCTGCAATGTGCTCCCAAAACCTACCTCCTCACTGGCATTCTGCACCCCTTGTCTGTAAAATCTCTACTCCTTGCCTGGGTAATTATGCTGCAGGAGACAAGCACCAGCTGGCTGATAGTATTATAAATATTATAAATCATTTGAATTTCTACAAATTTTGGATTCAGAAAGTCATTCTGTTCTCAGATGCTCAGCAAATCAAATTTTTTTTCACAAATTATTGTGTCACAATAGCCTACATATTTATTTTTCTTTTTCATAAGTAGGACTTTCCGTTTTCTTAATTTCTTTGCAAAGAGTATGAATTTCTAAAAATTAATGATCTGCAATCCTCCATAGACAACACTTCAAAAGAAATGCAGGTGGGCCACATATGTTCTCTTTTTGCCAGTCTCAGCCAATCTAATGGCTTCTGATAATATCTAGCAAAGGCGTCACAGCCCACAGCCTGCAGGTACTGTACCTTATGAAATTTGACATTACGTATATTAGTTGTGGTTGTCCCCTACTGGCTCATCTTATCTCTAAAAAGGCCAGATAGAATCACTGGAGTTTTTAAATTCTCAAAGGAAAGGTAAGTAAAACAAGTTAAAGGTAATCTAGAATAAGCCCAAATATTTTCCACCCCTCTCTTGCTAAAGATGGTTGATTTCTCATATGTTCAGAGAACTAGGCTTAAAGACACTTGGGTGACTCCCTGGCTGAGGTGCATGCCAGATGATTTTATTGTCTTGAAAACAGTCAATGTACTTTATTTTTTTATTTATGACACTATGCATGCATTAATCTGGATGTAAATATTCCTGCTTTCCTCTTATGATTGGTGAAGGGAATAAGCTCCCCAGACATAATTTTCTTTTGTCATGTTCCTCAGTAAATTGTGTGACAATCTTTGTCCTCTGACCAGGAAAGCTGTCACTGTGCTGTCACCCTGCAGGCAATGCCAAAGAAATTTGCATCCTTCACAGATCAATCCTCTGAAATTAAAACATCTGGCTAAAGCCAGCCTCAGGGGCTTTAGGGTGTTGGGTTTTTTAGGTTGTTTTTCTTCTTTTTTCTTACTTCTTCTTTCTTTTTTATTTTATTTTCTTTCTTTTTTGTAAAAATAAAACACTTTGCCTGGGAAACTGGTACATAATTTCCTCCAGACCCATATTACAAGGAAGCATAATCTTACAATCATGCACTGAATAAAGAAGAGTCACCTATTGTTGCATATGCCAAGGACTGAATAAGCAGTGATGCATTTTTACTTTGTGTGTATTCAGGGAATATTTGCTCCTGCAGACAGACTGTGGGAATTCACACAGACTACCATGTCCATCTTTTGTACAGTCCCTCTTTAGATTCAGGTGGATGATTTGGCAAGGTGCTGTGGGACTGCTTGATGTCCAGATGCTCTGAAGTGTAATGGATTTGATTAGAACAGTAGGCAGCCTGATTTTTTGTACAAGATTATCTCATGGTTTCCCCATCATGTGCAACAGTAAATAACAGGTCTGAGGCCAACTGGATGCTGTGTAACTTAGGTCATGCTTGCTTTCAAGTCAGAAGTAACACAGACACAAATACAGGGAAAGGAATCTGCACAACATTGTGCACCTCTTTGACACAGGCACTGATACTGAACAACCTAAGGGAGCTATAAAAATCAGCTAGATCCTATTTTAAATACTCTGAAAGATTCTTTCTCCTATTCCTCAGCCTTTAAATCTTGCTTTCCAATCCTGCACAGACATTTTCACTTCAGCAGATGTTTCCCCTTTGAGCTTTTCCTATTTAATATATTTCAAACTGAAGTCTCAAGCTGCTTGCTCACCTCTCTCTACTTCAACGGAGCAGTTGAGATGCAAGGAGAAAAATAGCTCAAGCAGATGTTTCAGAAGTTAAAAATGTTAGAAAAATTTTAAAATGGAAATTGCTAATGTGGATTTTATATTTGTCTGCTGCATTAACAGATGCTCACAGACTAATAATTACTTCTATAATTTTTGAAGAAAACTGATACTAAATATGAATTTTAAAAAGTTGCTTTGAAAAGCATACATGGAGTAATATGATTTATTACATGCAGTAAAAGACAATAAAATTTTGCCAGAGAAACAGTTATTACATTGGAAACAATGAAAATTATATGCCATGTCCCAAGGAACTTAGTAGGTTGTTGCTTCCCTGTGTGGGGGTGTACAAAATGTTGAGAAGGAGAAATTATCCTCTCTGCACTGAGCTTCACAAGATCCAGTCAGTCACAGGCCTTCATTCCTTTTGTCTCTTTTAATACAAGAAAAGTAATACAACTATACCTTTGTATATCTTGGCTGCAGTGACTATTCCTCTTCAATATGAACAAGACAGCTTAGTGCATGTATTTGTGCACACTCTCCTGATTTGAGTGGTTAATGGCATCTTCAAGAATGCAGAACACCTTCAGCAGCACCCTATAAGCAAGGTTATAAACCTTATAAGCAAGGTTTATAAACTCTTGAAGGTTATCCAGACCTTTCTATGAGTGATATCCTGCTGGCATTAGAAAAAAAAAAAAATCTTTGTCTATTCTAGAAGTCTGAAGAGGGAGGACAAAAGATGGGAAAAGCTAAGGCTGTTGATGCACTTGTTAATAATTATTCTCCCAGTTTATTTTTGGACTTATATTTCCAGGGCCACTGAGGATTGGGGTTCAGCTCTAGGAAGAAACAGGAGATTGCTCACTGGAAAGGATTGTCTCTGACAAAGATGAGCTACAAGAAAGAGAAGGAATTAGAAGAATTAGAAGCACTAGTTTAGGATATCTTTTACAGTAAAAGATGGCTGGTGATTAGCAGTGAGAGCATAGGATACAACAGCACAAACACATTCAAATTTGATACCTGATGCATTAGCTGATGTGTCCAAGGCCACATAGCACAGAATCACAGCAGTATAGAATAAGCTGAGTTAAAAGGATCCATCAGGATCATAGAGTCCAACTCCTGGACCTGCACAGGACACCCCAAAAATCACACCATGTGCCTAAGAGCATTGTTCAAATGCTTCTGGAACGCAGACAGGCTGGTGTTGCTGCTGCTGTGACCACTTCCCTGAGGAGCCTGTTCCACTGTCCAACCACCCTCTGATGAGAAACATTTTCCTGATATCCAACGTAAATCTCCCCTGACTCAGCTTCACAACATTTCCTTGTGTCCTGTCACTGGTCACAGGAGTGATGAGGTCTGTACCTGTCCCTCCAGTTCCCCTCACAAGGAAGTTATAACTGCAGTGAGGTCTCCCCTCGGACTCCTCTCCTCCAGACTGAACTGACCAAGTGACCTCAGCTGATCCTCATACACCTTCCCCTCCTCACCCTTCACCATCCTCATGGCCCTCCTTTGGATGCTCTCCAATAGTTTAATGTCTTTTTTATATGGTGGCACCCCAAACTGCCCCCAGCACATGAGGTGAGGCTGACCCAGTGCAGAGCAGAGCAGGACAATCCTCTCCGTTGCCCAGCTGGCCATGCTGTGCCTGATGCCCCCCAGGACAGGGCTGGCCCAGCTGGCTGCCAGGGCACTGCTGGCTCACACTCAGCTCTGTATCAACCAGGACCCCCAGGTCCCTTTCCCTGGCACTGCTCTCCAGCATCTCATTCCCCAGTCTGTCTGTACATCCAGGATTGCCCCATCCCAGATGCAGCATCTGGCGCCTACCTTGTTAAACTTCATACAATTGTGGCAGAATTGAAAACAATAAACCCCCACTCCTCTCACACACTGTTCTGTCCTATTGAGAGTCTGAGCCATGGACTTTCACTTGGGAGAGCTCTACCTTGAAACAAAACCTGCCAGAATCCTACTGAAAACCTGAATCCATTTCCCCTAGACATCAATGGCTGTCCAAAAATCCTTGGATTTCAACAGGACTTGAAGTGGACCCTTTCTGAGTAAAAAATTAAGAAATTAGACTTTTTTTTCTTCAACTTGCTGTGATAGACACATTCACACCACATACTGGTGTAAAAATATTAGCCAAATGACAAAAGCAGCATATGCCAAACTATGTTGTTTGTTGGGGTTTTTTAATGCACTCAGAACATGCTTTATGTTTTCTATACTGAAAGATGGAAGAAGGTCCGAACACCTGAGAATAAGAAATACACAATGCTACAGGGAATACACTTCAGAGAACAGTCATTATGTAAGCAACAGCAATTATATTTTAACATCAGGCTAGTTACTTGTGAACCAAAAACTATGTTTTGAGTTTTGTTTGTGGAGTATAAATAAATCTTTACACAGGAGAAATAGAAATTGTTATGGAAGCTGAAACTTTTGATGGTCTTGAAAAAATATGCTACACATATTTAAATGCAGACCTATATACATTGTTAGATTTGTGGGAGGTTTGCATTATTTTCCTCCACTTTTGAATGATACAGTGTTTGAAGCATTGTTAACATAGAATAAGATGTAAATATTTATTCTCTTTCTCCCTTGTTTACCTTCCTTCCCTTCCATTTATTCTCTGACCAGAACTTCATATTCAGCTGAAGTTAACTGCACATAATTCAGTAACCTCATCCATGCAGGATGGGGGGAATTTCATATCATTTCTCCACAGAATTCCCTTCTCATCCAGTTTTCTCAGAAGTGAAAAGGAAGTGACACTGCCCGCAAGATTCAGCAAAGATACCGGAGCACCATATGATCCTTTTTCCATAATGGTCTTTTGAGCCATAATTTCAAATAAAATATAAAAAAGTTGTTCTTAAGTGAAATTGTGAATTTCTAAACAAAGTCTGTAGAAAAGCTCTTCTATATTTTCTTTTGTATGCCTTACTGAAATGGTATCACTTCACAAAAATATAAGAAATATGTATGCACACTTCTGTTTAGGTTAGTTAAACTTAGACTTTCAATTCTTAAGATACATTTAGACTGTTGAACTTTGAGTGCCATGTGACCTGGTTTGTTTGTTTGTTTTTTTCAGCAGAGTGTTTGGGAACAGGTGATGCAAAATAAAAGTATAAATCTACGTTTGTGACTGTGGGCATACTTTGAAGGAGTCAGTGTAGAACTATTTACATTATCCTTTCTAGACACTTGCCTAAGTAATTAAATCTTCAATCCTATGTTCTTGAGATCCTATCCTTCCATGAAAAAAATTGAACCAGAAAATGAATGTTGGGTGTTTACTTAGAGAAGACTAACAATATTCATCTTTTCAGAAGCAAGTTCTTGTCATTTCCTTGGAAATAATAACATTTTCTAGTGCGTGTGCTGTTAGTGTTAATTCTTTCAGTGTTTAATTCTCTTTCATTAAAATAATATTAAAATAATATAAAGGCAATGTTCTTGAAATAAAACCTTGGAAATTCTTAATTGAGTGATATTTATATAGAGCTGTGCTTAAAGACTGTGTGGTGGTTTTCCTCTAAAACACAAAGACTGTTCTTTATATAATATTTGGCCTTCAAACTAAATACTTCAAAAAGATGTCATTGTACTTAGATAATACAATTTACTAAATGTGTTATGTTTATGCTTTAAATATTTAACACAATAATCTAGGAATAAATTAGTAAAATAGTAAACAAACCAATAAGTCCTTGTCACCAAGAATGATTGTATATTACAAAAAGGAATAGTTCACTTTATATTGTATATTAGTCTACTTTTTGATCCAATAAAAAATCAGTAATAATAAACTTTTAGTGAGCTAATTACTTACAGAAGTACTGATTCACAACACTTCCAGATTACTTGCCATGGTCACAAACCAAGGGAAAGTATGTGTCTAATTCCTCTACCTCAGCCAACTTTCTCTTTGTTCAGAAGGCCTTACCTTTCCTTCTCCTGGTCATTCTTCCATTCCTGATGGGTATTGCTGAAATATTACCTGTCTCTCAGGGTGTGAGTTCTGCCTCCTGCCTGTCTGCACTCCTGTCAGTGGGTTACAGGAAAGAAGGTTGTTCAGTGACCACCCAGAGACAGAGCACCTGTCATGGGATCACTGAACAGTTTAGATGAGCAGGGATCTCTGGGGTTATGTCATCCAACATCCTGCACAAAGGGTTGACTTTGAACTTAGATGAGGTTGTTCAGAGTCAAATCCAGATGAAGTTCAGGACACCCCAAAGATAGAGATTCTACAGCTTCTCTGTGCAAGCTCCTCTGATCCTTCATCACCCTCACTGTGACAATTTTTCCCTTAGTTTCTATTGGAATTCCTCTTTTTGAAGCTTTTATCTGTTGTATTTTGTCCTTTCATCATGCATTTCTCAGAATCGTGGCTCCCTCTTCTCTACAACTACTCATTAAAGGAAGTTAAGAGAGCATTTAAGTCTCCCATATGATTGCTTATGTACCTGATTTTACATAACTTGATTTTACTCATCTGCTGCACCACTGAGGAAGTGATGGCACTACTGTGGCACTTGGCACAGTAACCTGTAAGCAGACCTTGCCAAGAGAAACTCAGTGAGAAGTACCTTGTTCATCCACTCTTGCCCTTCACCACACTTTCTTGACTTCCTGCATGTTGGAATGGACAATTCTTGAATTCTTGTGCTTTGAGGAGCTTCATCTGGAATTTTCCTTCTCTGAACTCAGTGTTCCCTTTGCTGTTGCTCGCTCTTTGCCACCATCCCCCCTCACTTCTCTCTGACTGATGATTTCTTTCTTTTCTTAAACATGTTTTCCCAGAGATGCCACCAACTTCAACGAAGCACTCAGGAGTGCTCTGCAGAGGATCTGTTCTGGAGCCAGCTTGTGTCCAGCTTGGGACAGGCCACAGGCCACAACTTCAGTGCTCCCACTACCAAAACCTCACCACCTATACCAATGCAATATTATACTTCTGTGTGTTTCTGAAAGAGTGTGATAATTGTCATGCTTACACACAAAGATACCCTGAGGCTTTGGGGAAGCACACACCTGCATCTTTCTGAATTGTGGTAAATGCTTTCAAATTCCTCACAGCTTACAGTGATGTCACTGTAGATATCTGGCTTTCATAACTGGGCTCAAATCACAACTCACAGCATGTGACTGACCCGAAAGTGATATATGCTGTGCAAAATGAAGGCAGTGACTATATCTGTTAACTTTGGTTCTAAATTTGTAGTCTGTAACCTAAGAGCATAGTCATTGCTCACTTGCATTCAAGTGAATTATTTTAATTTGATTTACTTAACTATAATTGCTTGCAATTTATAATAATTTAGTATCAGCTTCAGTTTTCTTCCAATTCTATACATCAATTTCATTCAAATCTGTAAAGATCATCACTTAAACTGGTAAGAACATTTCTACTCCAAACAAATACATTTCTTTTAAACATATTAACTTAGGATTTTTCAAAGTAAAAGATGTGTGAAATTTAACATACAAGTTGAAAATCTTACATTATTTATTTGGTGTAAAAAATATGGCATACATGTTGATAAAGGGAAACCACCAGTGTGTGAGTGAGTGGGTGAGTTCAGCCTTTTTTCACTTGCCCTCCAAAGCACAATAAAGGTAAACTAAAGACAGCTACAGAAAAACATTTTCTTTTGCATAAGAAGCATTCTGGTTTTGTGGGTATTTACAATGCATAACCAGTAATTTTGATTTCTTTATGTCCTACTGTGGCATAAAATTATGGTAGCTGAAGGACAACAAAGGTTTCCTACATTTCTATTTCTTATTGAACAATTGTTCCATTGTGTTTCCTGTTTTTAAATTTATGTTCTATTTCTCCAAATGTAAGCTACTGTTTAGACCAACTAAACTAGTTTAGGTTGTGTAACAATGTTGAATGTGTGAGTACTTTAGCCTTCAAAATAATCCTAAAATACTTTTTTCTTGTTGTGAAATGTTGGTACATTTTCCTTATTATTAGCCCTCCAGGGCCAAGGAGCCAGGTCTGCACAAATCCTGGCTCCTCTGCTACAGAGCTACTGCAATCCAGCTGTAAATGGAAGCTGGTGAGTGTGAGATTCCATCTCCAGAGCAGTCTGGATACAGCCTGGTTGTGAGAATCTGATCCAGAGCACATTTCCTTTGATCTACTTTTTTTCTACATAAATGCCTACACTTATTTTTCTACAGCATCTGTATTCATATCCCCAAGTCACATTTTGTGATATGTGCTTTATCCTTTCAATCTCAAAAATGTATTAATTTATTTGTATGCCTTTGAGTTTTTATCCTGCCTTGTTTACAATTCTTATGAACACAATCTCATTTCTGACACATTATTTTCATTTCCCTTTCCCCACCTTACCCAAACAACAGACCACATATATCATAGCTCAAAAGATACTTTTGATTGTCCCCACCACCACAAAATGTTGACATATAAGGAAGCTAACACATTCCATACTGAATTTTATCTTCATTCCTCTTACAATGCAATATCTGTTTAACTTAAGCAGTGCAAAATGGAGGAGGATTCATGGTATAAAAGCAAGGCTTAAGCAACAAACAGTGTTCACCCTGTGCCTTAATAGGAAAAGCAACAAATGAAATTACAAGGTGGCTACTCCACTTCAGGAAAGGTTTCTTAAAACTTTACTCCCTGACTCTCCTTTTGTGGCTCTAGGCAGTAAAAAGGAAGAAACAGTGCACATAGAAGCAAGAAAAGAGGTCATTCCTTGTTTAAAAGTTCATGCTGCACAGCAGTTCCTGTCCTCAAAAGCTGTTTTCTTTCAGAAAAGCAGCAGGCTGAATGCAACACATTGTGCAGAAGTTATGAACTACAGTCTTTTCAGGGTTAAAAAAAACCTAAAAACCCAAACCACAAAACACCAAAACACAGAATACTTGCCATAGTAAAAAAAAAGTCTGTGTTTTCCTAGAACAAAGCCAACATTACATTATGCTGGCCTGATAAATTCTTCTTTTCTATATAGGGGTTTATTCTCAAGGGAAGGATTTAAATTATTTACATAGATTCATAGATTCTATCCTGATTTGACTTACACGTACTTTCTGGGAGAAGCAGACCTTCACAGAATGAGGAGGCATGCACATTATCTTCTGTCTTCTATTTGGTACCTGCTCACAGATTCTGCTGACAAATATTGAACATTCCTCCTTGTCCATGACATTTATGCAGTAAGGGCGTGGCTGATATTAGCCATGAAAAGAATAATAAACATTTTACGTCATTTTCTGGGGTACTTCTGAATTATTTTTATGGTGGTTAACTTCCCCTTACAATACACTGAAACAAATTCTATTATGTTGTTTAGCAGGTTGCAATGCCTCCCCAGCCTAAGGTCTAAAGTACTGGCTCTGTCTGCATTGCAGCTTCTTCCTTGGAAAGTTGGTGGTTAACCAGTCTGTTTCTTAACTGCAATACCTCAGTTCTACCAATCTTTTCTCTTTGACCTTTTGGGTTCATGCTCAGATAGATGAGACCTAACTCCCTGATGAAACTTCCATTCACTGACAGCTGTGTTTAACCCCTGGGTGCACCAATCTTCTCAGTAATTCACCTCTTGTTATTCATGTTTCAGCAGTGAAGTTACCTGATAAACACAGATTGATTCTCTTCAAAGAAGTACTTACCATTCAACCTTTTTTGTACAGAGAGGCTTTTGTCTAGTGAAGAGAACATGCAGAGCAGTGAAGTTAATGTGGCTATGAAAATCAAATCATGCACATTGAAAGGAACAGGACAGGGAGAAAAGAAAAATATCAATAGACATGTAATATGAACCTAAAAGATTAATGCACTCCTATGGATTTGTATAATTTCCAAAGTAAGCAGAAGTCATGCCTACACAAAGTGTCCAAGGCTCATCCAGGCATAGCTCTGAGATCATTGTGATATGAATATTGTCTCTCTCCAGCTGCTTGAACTCCCTGTGACCTGTTCTGCATACAGTGTTCATACAGAGTCATAGATGTGCAGTGACTGTTGCCCTTCTCTTACTAAACAAGACCTTGTTATATTTTAAGTAATCAAATACCAAGTCCTGTTAGCAGTTCCACCTTGTCCCCATCCATTAAGAATCACATACATGTATTGCACTGTATAAAAAGACACAGACTGAGGCAAGTATCAGAGAGATGAAAATATGCAGCCAGAACAAAAGGTGGGATCAGGTGCAGATATCAATATCAGCAACTCTTGTTAAGTATTTTTAGTTCAGCACTTATCATTATGGATTATTTTTGAACACCAAGGATAAGTACTATGAGAAATATGGGGAAACAGACTAATAGAGGGAAATAGAGCAGATGCTACTAGTAGTGAGCTACACTGAGGGAAAAAAAACCTGCATCTTATCCCATTGGTGTCAAAAATGTGTGAGATTTCTAGTCACATTTCTGTACTACCTTTGGTGATCTTACTGTAATGGCAGAGAAGAAAAATTGGTCTTTTCTATTTGCAGTATTTTCAGCGTAGGGGTTAGACAATTTGCACAAAAGTTAGATTGAAAAACAGGTCCTAGAGGAAAATCTCATAAAGAATTTTTAATACTCTGTGGAGGAACAAGTCTGAAAATGCCCTCCAGACTAACAGTCCTTTTAGTTCTCAGGATCCTCTTCAGCTCTACATTTTTCACAATGCAAATCAAGACACAGATCTACTTTTTGAATATCATGTCTCCATTCTTTTGCATTCCTCCACACACAACTCATGGTCTGTTAACTTCATTTGTCAGTTTTTCTTTTGTTCTGCACTTCCCTTCATATGATCCCATTTTCTTTCTCATGACTGTGCCAAAAATTGGAGCACCTTTTCAACCATTTCAACTGCTTCCAATTTTCTATTTAACCAAATTCAGCACCAATCCATCAATCCTACCCTTTTATTGAATGTTCCAATCAACATAGTATGGCAAACAGAACACAAAAGGATCTCAGAAATGCACATGCAGATTAAAAATATAGTGACATGCTAATAAATTGAGACTGAAATTGAAGCTTTCATACATTACAGGAGAAGAAAATTGATAAAGATTTTTGGGAAAATGAAAGCAGTCTTACATAGAGAGAGAGCAAGTGTCATTAAGTCAGTTGTAAAACAAATCCCATCTAAACCAGAATGAGGAGAGTCAGCACCTCAAAAATTTACTACAGAGGTAAAAGTGCAAGTTTTACCAAAGACTGTACAGCTCTGCTTTGAAATTCCAGACAGACAATTAAGACAAAGGTAATTTTAAGGATCAAGGAAAACATAATGATCCTAGAGTTTGATGAATAAGAAGATTAAAATTCTCTTAAGTTAATTAATTTGAGATAATGATTGAATCAAAACTTGTATCTTAATGGAAGATGACAATCTAATTGCAAAGCTGCTCCAGATGTGAGTATACCAGAGGGAGATAGAAAAGACTGTCAGAGTTCAGTTGCAAGAAGGAGCAAAAGGATTTTCTATGAGTAACACAAGAGTAAATACATTCAACTGATGAGATGAAGCACAAAGCTCTCCATTACATTGTTATTGGAAAAATTCAGACTGTAATAATACCTAAAAAAAAAACATTTATGGGAGAAAGGTACCTCTCTATGTATTTCCTAAAATCCCTGCCCATGCCGCACAAAAGCTTTCTTCCCTCCTCCATTATCTCAAATATTTTACATTTTGGAAAATCCTTGCTCCCTTAGGACCAATTCAGATTTGTTATGTACATCCTCTGCCGCATATTACAGTAGGTGAGAGGATCTTTTGGCTTGCATTCCACCAGAGAACAAACAAAAATTAGTACAACAAAATAAAAATGTGTTTCCATACAAGTCATCCTTCTGTACAGCTGAGCTCAAGTGTCAAATTCTCATCAGATTTATCATGACATGAATAAGAAGCATGAGTTTTGCACAACTTTTGTCTTTAAGCCATTTAGTAAAGTATTGCACTGCAAATTTTTCCTCAGAGATTTATCTTCAGAAGGAAATAAGAATAGTAAGACTCTTATAAGAAAGAAAAATGATATGACTGTCTGATTTCATGGTCACAAATGTTCAGGTTCCCCAGCACTCCATGTTTGTCTCCCTCAAGGGTCAGTGGAGCTCTGGACAGTGTCCTGGCAGGACCTGTGCAGGGAGAAGCCCACCCTGGGGCAGGTTGGCGGGCAGGACCCCACGAGGGATCCACACTGGAGCAGGCGGTTCTGAGAGACTGAGCTGCATGGCAGGGACCACACTGGAGCAGTGCAGGAGGAGCTGCAGCCCGAGGAAAGGACTCATGTTGGAGCAGCTCATGGAGGACTCTCCTGTGGAGGGGACCCCTCTGGATGAGGGGAACAGTGTGAGCAGTCCTCTCCTGCAGAGGAAGGAGCAGCAGAGACAAGGTAGCTGAATGCAGCCCTCTACTCCCTGTCCCCCTGTTCCACTGCAGGGGAAGAAATAAAAAATTCAGGAGTGAAGCTGGGCCTTGGAAAAAAGGGAGGTAGTTTTTAAGTTTGCTTTTTTATGTCCTATAATCCAACTCTAATTTCTTTACTAATTTTTTCCTGAGTGAAATCTGTTTGGCTCATAATAATAATTCATTAATGGTGTCTGTTGTTATCTCAACTCATGAGCTTTTCATTATCTGTTCTGTCCTCTGTCCAGCTGAGATGGGCAGTGATAAAGTGGCTAGTGGATGAGTGGTTTCCAGCCAGGGTCAATCCACCAAGTATTTTATTTCTGTTTTAAATGTGTATCCTGTTTTATCAGCTCATTATTTATTTTTTGAAAAATGAGTCAATCATTTATTTTAAATATTGAACTTTTGTATATATTGAGGTGGTCATTAAGTTTTATTTTGTAAAATATTTAGATTTCTCAAACCTTGCCCTTTTACTTTCACCTTGAAACATAGGTTTTGCCTGCCCTTGTTTACTAAGTTATATTTTTTGAGTTAGATTTTAGCACATTTTTGATATAAACAGAAGTATTTTCCCACTTCCTTTCTAGTATAAAAGAACAGGACTAGTGGAGTGAGGGAAAAAAAAAACAAACAGATTTTTTTTCTACTGTTTTGAAATGTAAAACATTTGAAAAAAAGTTTTCAGAGAAAAACTTTTTCCACAATGAAATTGCCATTGGAATGTTTTAGGGGAAAAAAAACAGAGCTGCTAACAGATCTTCTACAGACATCCAACTGCCTTTCCAGTCTGAGTCAGACTGTTTAGACTGTGCATATAGCAAGAAAACTCTCCAAATGCTCTGTGTAAGCCACCTCCCTGAGCTACTGGAAGGACATTAATGCCCTTCAAAAACCAATGCAAATATCTAATTAATTTTTTTCCCTAGGAGTTTGATTCTTAATGTTATAAAAGAGAAGCTAAATCCCATCTGATTAACATTTTTCAAAAAGGGACACAGTAGGGCAACATAAATTGTTTTTCTATATTAGAAGATTTTACAAAAAACAATTAAAACCGAACCAGAACTCTTCAGCAAACCACAACAAATGAGAATTAATCTACAGACTAATGTCTCTTTTTTTTTTTTCCCAAGACTCTCACTCACTTTTATATCTGTCATATTTTTTACTTCAGTGAATAATACTATATATAAGCCTTCCCAGAGTAAAGATCTACTTTATGAACTGGAGAAAGTGATAGTTAAAATACAAATTACTTAAGATATCTAAACTTTATTTTGAATTTTGTTTCCAACAAAGAGATGGCAGAGTGTAACTACAGCAGAAACTTAATTGAAAATATTTTCTTTATTCTCTTTGGTTTAGTATT
The DNA here is from genome assembly GCA_013400635.1 of Hypocryptadius cinnamomeus. Lineage (NCBI taxonomy): Eukaryota > Metazoa > Chordata > Aves > Passeriformes > Zosteropidae > Hypocryptadius > Hypocryptadius cinnamomeus. The sequence goes on along the minus strand of VYZP01080252.1, from coordinate 6,334 downwards.
TGGAGTGATTAAAAAAACATAATAGACAAGTTTATCAGGATATGCAAGTATATCACAGAAATAAATCTGCATTACAAACCAGAATTTGCACTACAACACTATTTTCCATCACAATTCACAAAGATCAGTTCCAGGTGTTCTCTAATTAACAGAGTGCCAGACTTTGCCGTTGCCATTCACATTATCAGTGTTCACAGATTCACTTTGCATTCAGCAGCTTCTTAATCCCTCAAAGGCATTTTGCAAAATGTAAAGAAAAAAGCAGATTATGAACTCTGAGTGATCAGTGTTGCCTGTGTCAACTCAGCCTTTCTCACAGAAGCGTTTTTCTTTGCTGCCTTAGAAACATCAAAACGTACTTGGTTTTAGCAGTGCACAAAAATTCCTGCCTGAAAAATTTTTGTCACACACATCTGTTTCTCCTGCCAGAAGCTTTCACCACTTCCTTTCCCCGTGCAAACCATTAACATGTCAGATCAATTTTGACATATTCCAAAAATAACAAGTAATTTCTCTCCTCACGATTCCTTTTATCATCCAAGGATTCAGCAAACTCAGGTAAACAAAAATGAGTTAAATAAAATGTCATAAATCACAGGAAAAAAATGATTTCTGTATAGCAAGAGATAATGTAATACCAATAATGGTCTCTTTCCAATGTATTTACTCACATGTATATGGTAGTAAGCGCTTCTGTCACATTCAGGCATATCACCCTTGTATAGATTCAGTCTGCTGGGGTTTTTGACCTCTGCTACATCAAATTACCTACTCCTCTCACAGTGGCACTCATCTGGAATTGGACCATGACTGGTAAAATAAAGCCATCATTAATTTACTGTGAACAAATTCCCGCATTTACTTATGTCATCTTCAAAGAAAAGAGCCATAATGACAAAATAATAATATCACACCAATTTTTATATAGTGTTTTCAACTGCTGTTCTCAAGACAGTCTTTAAAATAAATTAGCAGTAATTGCCATCATTTTTGCTCAAGACATTCTATTAAATACAGTTTTTATGAGATTTTTACCAGTGAATATATGTGAGTGTTCTAAACATGAGCATGTACCTAAATACTGCTAACAGGGCAACACTTGTGATAGAAAACCAGAGGTGTAAATATGCAAATTTACTATGCCTTTTCCATAGACTGGTTACTCAGGGAATACTGATGAGAAAGGTGAGGTACAATATAATTTTCTTCCTCTTATTGACTCAGCGTTAGAACCCCAAATCAGTACACTTATCATTTTGGTATTTCCTTTCCCATGGATTAACTCAGAATTTGGTCTTCATAAGCTAAAGAGGACTGTTAAGGTCAATACAGTTACATTGCTATAAATTCTGGATTAGTTATCAGTTTTAAATATTTCTAGATCATTAGCCATGTGGAGGTTGACTTTTCAGAAAGCTGAGAATGCATACAAATGGCCTTTGGTGTGATGCACAACAGTCTATACTGACTCTAACATTTTTGCCAAATGTTACCTTTTCTTCTACTATGGAGAAAAAATATTTTTTTCTTACGCAGGTGTCACTGATTTACTGAGATATTCTCTAGAGCTACGAATCATCAAAGTGAAAGCCAAATAAATACCACACTGGCATATATATAATAATAAGTGTTACCTGGCTGAGCTTGTGTCACTACAAATCACCTCAGCAGACATTGGAATTATCCTTTTTCTTAGGCTCAGTGGGTCATTCGTACCTCCAGGTGAACACATGTTTGCAGGTAATGTTTGCACCATTGGCTGATTTGGAGTTGTTGCACAGTGTGAAGACCAGAGTTCACATTGCACCTGTGTCCTTTCCTGAGGACAAAGGGAGCTGAGGGAAAGGCACAAGTTTCTGAAAGGCAAGGGGTGCCCGTGAGTTAGTAGGGTGTTACAGGTGCTCAGAAAGCTGAAATCCTTATAAGGAAAAGAGAATTGTTTTCATCATCTTATTCTTACTTCTCATTCACGCATGAAAATGACCAAGACAAAAAATGAAAGTACATGTGCATCCAGTTAAAGACAGGTAGTGGCATAAAAGAATAAAGAGGTAAATGCATCTCCTAAACACAACTCTTTTCTGTCCAATCCTTTTCTGCATGTTAGGCTTCAAAGAAGCATTAATAATGAAAACATGTAGCATGGATTTAAATTTGGGGTAATAGTGAAAACCCAAATATCCATTTCAGGATATAAGAGGCCTAAGAGAAAATTATAATTTATTTACTATTTATTTACCGCACTAATAATTAAACCTGTCAAGGAAATGAGTGAGTAAATTAAAATTGCTGTTTAAGTTGTACTTACTAATCAAGATATTTATGGAATTAAGATATTATAAACATATTTAATGAGGTAAAAAATATTCAGAAAATGTAGGAGTTTGGAGATTGTTGAGTACACTTCCTCAACAAAGCTAGTTCCATGCTGAAATCTATCCATGCTACCATCTATCCATTGCTACATCTTCTAAAGAAAACACTGGATCCAAGGTCTGTGATATGCAAAAGGAATGATATATTGTAAAAGATATTCTCTGTTCTGGAACTTTTCATCGGAAATAACTACAAGGGACATCAGTATTAGTAAAAAAGAGAATTCTTTTTAATTAAACTATTCAGATTCAGCAGTTTGTACAAAACTAGTTTCAGTATTTGTACAAAATTCTGGAGCTTTAATAGCCTTAATATATTGGCTGGTTTCAAGCTTGGATTCCAAATTATTTCAATCTTTAAATATTTTAAAGCATTGTAAAATTCTGGAAATATTCAGGATAATGTGGAATTCATCTTTCTCAGATGAATCTGAAATAGATTTGCATGGTTGTATGTCATGGGCTCTTACAGATGTTATAGAGGTATAGAAAAGCATGCTAATATATCTTTGTTCCATAAAACCTAAATTACCAGATCATCAAAACTACTTATTGCAGTTGCTGTGCTTTATGACTCCTTTGCTGCTGTTATTTGCCTTTATGAAACTAAAAAAAATTTAAACTACTTTTTTGTTTAGGGAATTTTTTGTAAGAAGTCAGGAACTGTCCAGGGAAAAAGTTCAGCTACCTCAGATGGGAAAAGAAACCTGGTCTTGGTCATCTCTGGATTAAAAATGGTTCTTTTTTGGTGCTATGAAACCAAGCCTCAAAGAAGCAATGAAGTCTCTTACAAAATTCTATATGTCTTTGACCCTGTTAATACTTCACTGTGAGGATATAATGATACTTGATGCTATAATTATTAACATGGCTATATATTTCAGATGATTGATAAGGTTAGCACAGTTTATTAGAAGGCTAATAAGGTTTAATCTTATTCAAACAGGTGCAGAGTGTACATTCTCCTGAAGAAAAAAGTATTTACAGCTGCTGCGAGGCCAAAATAATTAATCATTAATCAGAGCCAGATGAACAAACTCTTTAAATTACATGAAAATATGGGCTCTCAGCTTAAAAAAAGTATATGTTTTCTTTGCTTCTCCTACACTTTCCTTGCTATTGTCTCTTCTTTTAAATTCTTAATCCTTTTATATTCCTTTATTCTTTCAGGCGGAGAGAGATATTTATCATTCAGCTTATTTCTACTAAGCAGGACATCTGTGCATGTTTATTTAACCACTTTCAAGGTTGGACCCACAGTTTCATTCTTTTTATGGTTATTTCTACTCCCTCCAGTGGGGATGTCTCTATGAGAATTTGCAGGTGTTGTGTCCAAAGCCTGTTCCTTACTCAACAGTTCACAGAATTCAGAACATGTGTTTAGGTACAAAGATTAAGTCTTGTGAAACAAAATAATTTTTGCGTTAAGACAACATGGATTAGAGGTATAGAAAATATGTGAAATATTGGAGTCCTTATCCTAAGCACCTATTTTGCCAAGTAGCTTACTTCCTTGTCTATTTCAAATGGACCTAAAAAAGGAAAGCTAATGAACATGACATGAAGTTCCACTGATAATACACTGGGGATAGTCAGACTTCTATTCCTGGCCTCACTCTTGCTTTCTGCATTAGCAGCCATTGGCCAACTGCAGGAATAGTCAACACAGAGGAACTATGACCATTAAAACCTTTGTCGTCCAACAGCCTGACTCCAGAGCCAGAGGTGGTGTGGTCCTTGCCTTATGGCAGGTTGAAGGGTATTCTTGTGGAACATAAGGGTCTGAGCTTTCAAAGGAGGCAGTAAATCCAAGGTTCTTGTTTTATCTCGTTAAGGCTAGGAAGCATCAATTTTAGCAGTATCGTTTTAATGGAATCTGCACTCTCAGTATTATGTGTTTTCCAAGCAGAACTGTCCATTTTAGGCCTTTCAAAGAATTTGGTCTCAGGCACCTTTGGTTTCAGATGGACACAGAATAGACTCAAGTAAGAAGCATACAACTGTTGTGAGGGGAGCAGTTGTTTGCTTGAAAAGAAGAAATGAAGGCACCT